>LKBB01000109.1:0-37759 GCA_001513885.1 Thielaviopsis musarum
AATATGGTCTACCGATACGGAATATATCGTATTGGAAAGTAGTTAGATAAACCTTCACTCTTAGATACTTTAATAGGTTGTTCTGTTCTGATATACTATGTATGTTTGAGTGTTCCCACAACACCCTCCTTGTGCTTCTTTAGCGCAAACGCTAAGAACTGATCATCAGAACAAAGACATTGTTTTGCCACGCTAATAAAAAAGAACAAGATACCTTGACAGCACACGCAGCATGTCAGTTGGACGTCAAAGAGCATCGGGCTGCAGGTCGACAAAACGATGCAGGTTTCGCTGGTATTTACAGCATGGAAGGAGAAGGGTGGGCTTAAACTCTGCGTTGTACTACTTTGGTGAGTTGGTCGGGTTTCCATCCCAATTAGCCAGAGGCCAAAAGATAGCCCATTAGGCTAACATATGCAGTGTGTTAGTTCGTTCCTACATAATTGGAGCCGTTGGGGGCTAGTTGTCTATGCTACATGCTGCATGCAAGGAATACCGAACGCAATGTGCGGTGATGCAACTGCGCAGACAATCAAAAGCCGCCAAGTTGGTCATGAGCTTGGGCTAAAAAAGGTTACAGCTAGCTGAAGGATACATTGTTACGATTGGTCGCATATCATATCAGCCAGATACTTTGTACAAAGTGTGCAGGATTATCATTAGTCGGCTACTAAAAACCTGATCAAACTTAGATTGGTATGGCTGCCCCTTACTGATATATTTATGCCGTTAGCTCCACGTATTATATTTGAATTAAACATGATGCTTTTTCGGCCACTGCTGAAATGGTCGACACAAGCTTTACATCATACTGGCTTCGAAAATACGCAACTCTGCGATTTCTAAAGGAGGGCCGAGGCCACCCCAGACATACATACTTCGTACATTAGGTCAGAAACAAGGTAGGGTCAAGTCAGCACTAAAATAGGGTAGAAGAAAAGAGAAAGCCAACTGGTAGTCCGTAAATACTCCTTGTAAACATAACACAAAAACACTTGTGATATATCATCTCCGGAAAATATATATCAGAGACAGGCATAAATCCCTGTGCATAATTTATCACCCAGACGGACCCCGAAAGAGAAAAAAAAAAAAAAAAAAAAAAAAAAAAAAAAAAAGAGAGAGAGGAAAAAAAGGTGACGGCTAGCTAACCTACTACGTATAAAGGAAAAGAAAACAGAGAAAATTTGGGTCTATTCTGAAACAAGTAGCAAAATGCGAGAACGAGAAGCTGATGCGATCGATGAGAGTGGAGCCAATCGCGATTAGACGGAAGGCCTTCGTTATTGTTATGGATGGATGAAATATAGATACCAAGTTGTAAGGGAGAGGCTAGGCACGTGAGGCAAGTGCTGAGCTGCTGAAATATAGTCTGAAGACAGAAACACAGTCCGTGCCGTAGTTATGGGCTTTACATCCCTTTTCGTCTTATAATTTGACATAATTTGCCATTGATTCTGCTCATATTAGACATGATAAGGAAAATCTTTTCCAAGGTTATGTATTCACTTTTTGATTTTGATCGTGAAACCACGGCGTCTAGATACACCTAGTGATATCCGGTAACTATTTCCGCTGAGATGCCACAGGCCATGTCTGCCTAACCCGTCAGTCGATAAATTTATACGCACTCAGAACGCCAAAAAGGTCGGAAAGCCCTTGAAAGATATCCGAAACTTCACTTCTGCCAGGTCTATCGTGGGTGATCTAGAACGCAGACATCTGGCTAGCTTTATACCTTCTTTTGTTACCAATGGTGCTCGCAGGTAACACAGGCGAGTTAACCGGCGTTTCATTGAGGGGCCGGCCATCAATGCAGGTTTTCTCCTGGCTTTTGCTGAGTTGGCAGGTCGCCTTGACCGCTATGAGGCTGACATGCTCATTAGTCTAGTAGTCCTAAATGCGAGCCAGAAAAAAAAACCGGCTATCGTAGAATTCACCCAATAAGGCGTGGCCAGGCACAAGCAGAAGTGATTTTTATAATGGCTGCAGCTATCAACAAGGCCTGTCAGTTTATGCGGGGTTATAGTACCATGTTTGCCCGTAGAATGTGAAATCGAGGAATGCGCTACAGCGACAGTCCAATGTCCAGCTAAGCCAGCTGGTAAGATGGGCCGGTTCTAGGGAACACATCAATTTTATTGGCGTGTTTCTTTTCGCAGACATCCATCTCCGGTGGCTTTTGGCCATCCCTACTCTTTCCCCTCCATTTTTACGGGTACGAGAGATCTTGCAAGAAAGAGCACTCATACAGGAAAAAAAGATAAACAAGTGCCCAGGCCTAAAAAATAAGGGTAAATTCGTCTCGCTTCAACCCAGCATCCGTAACATATGGTGAGAGGTATAGGATATCTTCCATCATGGCATAGATTATATAAGCTAATACCAAGAGCAAAGGCCAAAGATTCACCAATTGCGAGGGAGGTGGAGCACTTTGGGATGATGTGGCACTTGTAGAGTTTTCACGGCCAGAAGCACAATAGCTTGTTTTAACTAACATCGGATAACAAAAGACGCCATTTCAGATTAATATCAATAGATAAAACTGGGACAAGAACCCAGACTTTCATAGGAAACCTAGCAAGGAACAGAACCAGAAATCCCGAATCGACAGAAAACAAAGCTGTAAAAAACGAAGCGAGATGTTATGCAGTCCAAAGTAACAAGAAAAAGAGCAAAAAAGAGCAAAAAAGAGCAATTCCAAAACAAATGAATCCGACCGATAAGTAACCCCGCCGATATGACCAAATATGAAACCTGAGGAAAAAGAAAAATAAATAAATAAACTCCCATAAACACCGTTGAGCTTTGTCTAGAGTGCATCAGATTTCTCCCTCTCTTCGTCTCGCCATGAATAATAATAATAAGAAACAAAAATAAGGAAATCCGGATGTCCGGTCCGATTTTTAAGTTTGATTTTGATGTGTGTGCTGCGAGCGAAGGGGAGAGAAAACAAAAGAAAAAAGAAAGCAAAAAAAAAGGGAAAGCGATAACGAGAAAGAAAACCGTGAAAAGGAAGCCGATGAAAAAATATGGCAAGGTCGTGAAAAAAAAATATTTATGCCGATGCAAGGTTGACGATCGAGTAGAAAGAAGCGAGCCCAGCCCGCGGGTTGTCTTGCTAAAGCGATCCGGATTTCTGCATCAAGGGCAGATGAATGAATTGACTGATTTCAAGTAAATTCGTCGCGAGAAAAAAAAAAAAAAAAAAAAAAAGGAAATAGTCAGTTGGTGTGTGGTTATGGGGAACCACAAGCCGTTGCGTAGATTGTGCGCTCGCAGCACTCCAAAATATTTAGTCGTGGATTTACTGTAGGAGGCGCTGCGGGGCAGACCATCAAGGCCTGTTCCAAGTTGATTCTGGCTTCAAGCCAAGAATGCATTCTCCGCGCAAATCGCATCATAACGTTGGACCGTGTATCCGATATTGTTGCCAAAGTTGAAGCTTTGTGCGTTGGGCGGCAATGTCTTGGTTTACCAAGAGCCCATTTGGCTAACGAGGTAGTTCAGGCCAACCTCAGCAGCGTCTTCCTTGGCGTTGTTGAGGTTCTTGCCGTCGTACCAGAAACGAGCAGGGACGGAATGGCCGTTGAGAATGACACAACTGGACCAAGCGGTGCGACCACCTAGACGAGAAGAAATGGCAAGCGGTTAGCATTTTTGCTTTCTGCGCGCATCAATGAGGCGTGTGAGTAGGACAGATATTTTCAAGGCACAACATCAGGCCAGACGAAGCTTCCTGTGCTCAAGAAAATATAAAGCGCTTCGCGTTTGCGTCCATTGCCGTGGTTGAACTGGGAGTGGGAATGGATCGTGAAAATAGGCTTACCTCTGCGGTCTGAAACAATCTGGAAGGTGGGAGACGGCAATTGAGCGGTCTGGCAGGCTTCTATTACACATGTTAATCTTTGCTGTTTCTGAACATCTCGGTGATAAACGCAGAACAAGGTGTCTGTAGTCTGTGTCTGCTCTAGCATAGCGACTTACCCTCAAGGCGATCCTGCCACGACTGGCCGTTGCTGCTGGCGTTGCTGCTGGTAGAGCTCATTGTTGTTAGGTAGAGAGGGAGGAAGTGAAGAAAGTAGGATATGTATCGTGAAAAAAAGACCTCGTCGGATGGAAAAGGTCAATGAGAATGAGACAGTGATTGCGTGGAATTATGACGATTAAGTAGCAAATTATCACTGGTGATGAAAATGCTCGTCAGGTTCACGTCTGATATTCGTGAAGCAAGAAATGAAAGAGTCCAGATGAGAAAAAGGATAAAAAAAGGCAGGAAAAAAAACAAGACAATAGAATGTAGAGTGAAAGCTGAATGATGTGAATCTAGACGTGGGGAAAGGGAGATGGATGGGGACGACGGGTATAATATATAGTCTTTTAGGGATGTTCAGGAACTTCTATTATTGTAGGCTACGTCGTGTTACTCCTCTCCTGCGCACCTTATTCCAAGCCCGTTTGTTTGAAGTGCGTTGCTCCCTTGACGCCGTTGCGTTGCCAAAGTCCTACTTTCTTCCGCCTTTTTTTTTTGTTTTTATTTTCTTTTTACTGTTATTTCTTTTTTTTTTTTTTTTTTCACAGACGAAACAACAAGCCCGCCACTTCCCTGGTTCGCCTTTCCTAGCGTCTGTTCTTTTTTTGGCCAGCGCCTTATTGTCAAGCTCTTATATATCCACCCCCCTGGCATACCCTACGCCAGGGCACATGTACTCCGTACGCAGTGGTGTAAAGTAATGAAGCAAAGACTGAAGAAGGGAAAAAAACGAAAGAAAAACAAGCATCGAAAGAAGCGGGAGACTTGGGGGTTCAAGAAGCGGGAGACTGGGTGATTCAAGAAGCGGCGTCTCAGAGAAAACCCCAAATAGCACTGGGTTTTTTCAACGTACTACTACTAGCAGTAGAATTATGTTTTTCCTCAAGCTTCATTTCTGCTCACTTCTTTTCTTGTATTCTCGTTTTATTTTATATGATTTGTTCATTAACCATTCTAATCCCATACATATAGCTTTCTGATTTCTCCCTTTTTCTCTCTTTTCTTCGTTTACTACTACTAATAGTAGAATTAAGTTGTAGCAGTTAAAAATAAAAGGCTGAGTAGAAGGAAGGATTTGTAGGGGGATGGCACATTGCAATCAGAGAAAAGAAAAAACAAAAGGGAACAAGGTATCTCTTTATGACCACACGCTGCAAAATGTAGAATTCAAGACACGCAAGACAGGGTTCAGTTTTCTTTTTAGTTCCGTACTTAATTCTAGTGGTGGACAAGCCTTTTGTACTAGAGCCCTAGCTTAGAAACCAGTTCTACTGTGTAAAGCTCCAAGCTTTCTTTCCTCTCTAGGCGCGCTCACTACCTACAGTACCACAAGTAGTAGAAACTGCCCACGCACTACGCCAACTACTAGACTCCGAGACGATTGTCGACTCTTACATGACGCACAATATCTAGACACAAAAGTCTGCTTGGCAGCTTTGATTTACCTTGAGTGCCCCTAGCCTGTAGATTCCAGATATATTTAGCTCTGGCGTCGCAATACCCCGTTGGAAGCATTGTTGGTTTTCTAGCGATATGTATGGGGTCGGTCGTTCTGCTCGGCTACGCTGTGATTTCTGGGGTTTTCTAAATGGCCCTTTCATTTATCTTGACCACGCCGTAGTCTAGACCCCGTCACTTGCTAGCACATGCAGTACAGCGCATATCAGCACATGTGCTTGCATACATGTAAGTAGGCAAGTATGTACGCACTTATCATTGCAAGTACCGGCAGTGTGGAACGCTATGACTCCTGTCTGTAAAAGCTGCCCAGCTGGTTATTCTTTACTCTATTCGCCTCAAGCAAGGCTATCCAAAGCCAGGTACTTCATTCAAACGAAAATAAAGGCATGCATGCAAATGCGAGGAGACGAGGCTCCCCGGCCACTTCTCTATCACAGCACGTACAGCAGCCCACGTTAACAAGTATTTCAGAAAAAGAAAACCGCGAGTCAAAAACCCAGCAGGAGCAAGGACCAAGGCCGAGGCACGCGGACTCTAGAGCAATCTTTATGCCGACGCCAAACAAAAACGGCGTGATTTACCCGCTCTAGACAGCAAGTCAGTCAGTCCTGTTGTCCAACATATGGGGGATTTTTAGTCTCAATGGATGAAGCACACAAAGCGTTTGGCAAACCCCCTATCGGACTTCCCTTTTGCACACCATACCTTCTCGATTCGGTGCTGTGGTCGCATAGAGCTGCTGGAAAGGCGTTAGCTTCAAGCTGTGGCTTTGTTCAACAGGCAGTTTTTTTTTTGTCTACCGTAAAGGCTTGTTTGTTATGCATTCTGTTTATTTTTCATGTACATTTTTTCCCTGTTTTATCTTGTTTTCACACAAAAAACAAAACACCAAACAGTTAAACTGTGCGCTCATGTTTCCTAGGAAGCAGAAAATTCATGCGTAGGCTTGCATGTGTCGCCACTGCGTCAAACCGTGTTGTGTTTTTGTTGCGTTGTACTGCATTTTACAGCAGCCGACCAACGGGATTAGCAAATTCGCCCATAAACGTGGACAAACAGAAATACATACTGCAAAATTTGCGCCCCTTCCCCTCCCTCGTTCTCTTTCATGTCCTAATCAATCGAGGCTTAAACAGGCATGGAAGAGGAGGGGTGTGTATTTCTCTGTTGTCTTCATATTACTGCGTTCGCGGCAGGCAGACAGACAGATAGCAGTGCTTAGCATGCAAGTAAGTCAGGTATTGATGTCGTACATAGCGTCACCTGCTATTTTGTTGCATTCTCCATTATAGACATACTGAAGAACAGAAATGAGCAAAGTGGCGTGATAGATTACTAAGATTATCCTAACGGTGTTCGCTGTTCCATTTTAGTTCTTTGGAAGCAACAGAACTTATAGAAGCAACTTTACTATCCCTGGCCTGGCTCGTCCGCTGCAACCTTCTGCTCAAGGGTTCAGTTTCGACTAATAATAACCTATTCTTAAAGGCTTGACATCCCAAGAAACATGTCATTGCTAGTTGTTTGGCGTTTTATCTCTCCTGGATAAAACGTATTACTGTATTTGAGTCAGCAAATACTACTCAGTAAGTTGATCCATGCTTTTTGCGGGTTTCTATTGAGTGAAGGTAAGGTGCAATTATATAGCATGCAATTTGTATAGGGTGATGTTAAGCATCATAGATTAACGACAAATGACTAGCATCAAATCCTAGCAAAACCAGAATTCCGGACTTTGAGCAGTTATATGTACTTAGTATAGGTCTGCTCGCTAGGAAAGCTGCTTGTTTACATATCAGTTTGCTAGTATAATGGTGTAAAAAAGATAAAGGTGATGTAACCCTCAAATCACAACCCTTGTAGTTTGGCTCAAACTTACACAAAAATGTTTTCAAAAACAACAGATTTTGTAAATTAAGTCAGTTGTAGATATTTAACTAAAAGCCAAACAATGATTGTACTAAATTTAACAAATAAAAACAATATTTATATTGTAGCTGTTGCTACTTACTGCTTGTAAATAATAATACTTCCTAGCTAACTATAAAAGATTCCTCTTGCATATCTTTAATTTTCCAGTATTCTTTTCTATTTTGTTTTTGGATTGTAATTTCCTTCTGTTTACCTTTCAATAAATACAAGAGCCACCCTAAAAAGTAATGCATACGAAATCAATCGAAACTCCTCCCTTGGGGCCCGAACCCCAGTATGTAAATTTTACGACATTTGTGAGCTCTAACAAGTAAAACCCTGGGAATCACTCGGAAACCTGCCGCAATTCCGCCACCGCCACAAAGCGCCATCGACGGCCTTGAAATCATTTGTCTGTCTGTAGAAACAAGGATGATTAACGCCTGTTTGCCGGGTCGTTTGTCTGTTGATGTTGGTGGACTTAGACTAGACCAGGATTGCTCATACGATGTTGCCGGATTTGGTGGTGTCAGAACAGGGTTGCCATCGACAGTCTAGCACCAGATTCAAGCTTTGTGCGCTGTTAGAGAGACAGTGGTAGTACTGACTTACTTACTCATAAAGAATCACTAACGACCAGATCACAGGGTTCTGGGAAATATAGAAGTTAACTAAGTAAGTAACTGACACGGAACTGAATGATCAGATGGCCCTAGCTTATTTGTCATAGAGCTTGTTTCAGAAGGCCCTGGTCAGGCTTGCATTCACTGTAACAGCAACTATAACTGCAACTATGAGAATGGGCTGGGCCAAGAAAATGAAGTCAATGAAGTCTTATACTACACTAAACACACTGACATAGATTCTAGAAAACTTCTGTGTTGCTTGCTACACCGTATGAACCTTTCCCGCATGAATCCCTTTCTTTTGTTTTGTTTTCCTTGTTTGGGAAAAAGAATAATACTCGGCAATAGCTCTCATTTGCAGCCTCCCTTGCATTAAAGCTGCATTATGCAACATCGCCAAAGGGGCAATGGTACGGCTTGAGCCGTTGATATGGCGGTAATTTCCAAAACAAAAAAAGGCCTCAATTATTGGCATTTTGGGAGGTGATCGAGCTAGACAAGCCGAATTGCGAGGCATTACTTTCGTTGAGATGATCACGACCGAGATCAGGGCCATAAATTGGCGTCTTAGAGATCAACATGGATAAACAAAAGCAATACCGGCGATTAGCGAATCGATGAACCTAAAGCAATAAGGCATACAAGGCCAGCTGACAATAGCCTAAGCATAGTCTGATGGAGACAAAATGGTCGCAAGTTAATAGGCTTAATGCTTGTGTCTATCTGGTTGGGTGCTACAAAACAAACCTTAGATGCAGCAAGACAGGCGTAAACACCGCTTAGCATGGAATACTAAGTGTGTATAGGCCACAGGCCGACAGTACCACAGAACTGTTGTGCAACCATACCAAATTAGCATACGACATGAGGATATATACTATATATTGCGGTCAAACTGAGATTCGTAGTGCGAGCTGGGCACATCAATGAGATGTGGTTATGTTTACGAGAAAAAGACTACGCATTCATAATAGGGATATGGCGTGGAGCAGTGACAACCGTGCAACATAGTAATGTAGGTTATTTTCTACAGAAATTCTTAGCCATGTAATGACTGAGACTTGTATGCTGTTTACATGAGATATTCAGAGAAGCAGACAATAGAGCATTGAAAATTTCTCCTTGTTTAAGAGTATAATACCCAGAATAATAAGGCAGGCTACTACTCTTAGTAACTTAATATGCTGTGGCTGATAAATACAATGTAACTATATATCTACTTCGGCTCGAGATCACAACTGAGCTGCTCAAAAATAACGAGACACACTCCTGTAGCTACTACTAACTAACACAAATATCATTCAAAAATATAATCAAGAAGACAGTTTAGTGAAGACTCAGCACAGAAGCACCAAGCGGTGAATAAAAGAGCAGTGTCTGAGGCCGATTTAAGACATTGCACATGCTAGCAGTTGGCTTCAAACTTACACCACTAGTCACTTCCTTTATGCCCACATAAGAGGCGAGCCAGCCGACATCGATGGCACGCATTACCCAGGTTGTACGCACCTGATGGAAGATGAAGTCTCATCCATGTCGACGCTGCTCTATAAGGAAACCAAAGAACACAGCGCGGGTTTCCTGGCGGAAAATACCAGCGCACGAGCTCTAAAAACACGTAGCCGGCGTAGTGATGGACTTCGCACGCACAGAGCCAGCAGTACTAGGTTAGCCAGATGGTTGACAGCGGAAACGTGCTTGGTCGGGATACACAGGGCTCCAGAGGCCTCAAGTGAGTGGCTGGTAGTTCTTTAACACGAAGTTGTGGGAGAATTATACACGTCTGGTTTAGGGAGCGAAACCAGACAATGCTTTGCAAAAAGTAGCTATATGTAAGTACATGGTTACACAGATATATCGCACGACAGCTTAGCGCTTCGTGCCCATGTTGCCTTCGGGAAAGAGACAAACTTAACAGGCAAAATTGAGCGGGATGCAGAAACAAGGGTTTATGTAGGGATATTTCAGCAGCTAGTATTCAACATTAGGGGACATGGTCTAGTGGTATGACGGATCCTTAGCATGATTGATTCTTCAATCTTCCAAAGCTTGGATCAGGTCCGGGGTTCGATTCCCCGTGTCTCCAGTATGCCTTATACTTTTATTTTTTGAGCATCTTAGTGATATCACACGCGTGTATGTATTTTTGTCCTTTGTAAAACCGGCCTATTCTTTTAAACTGCGCTTTCTCTTGGTGCCTCTTCACTTTATTGGCTTTGTTTGGTTGGCTGGGCATGGTAACTCTAGCTACTAGCAGTAGCATCGTAATATCATAAGTATGAAGCCTCAATTCTGAGTTGTACATGTCCC
Source organism: Thielaviopsis musarum (assembly GCA_001513885.1). Taxonomy (NCBI): domain Eukaryota; kingdom Fungi; phylum Ascomycota; class Sordariomycetes; order Microascales; family Ceratocystidaceae; genus Thielaviopsis; species Thielaviopsis musarum. The sequence goes on from LKBB01000109.1 coordinate 10,342, forward strand.
AACAAAGCAAGACTATCTATGGACATGCCCAAAGGTAACAAAACGTTTTTCTGAGCCCTTTTTACAGTACCTAATCGTCGGCGAGAAGGAGGTGGTGTACTACATGCTGGAGACTGAAGAGGTAGCATGTTGCACTAGCCTTTTCGTTTCATTTATTTTTATTTCCCGTTTTTATTTTATTTTATTTAACTAGTTTGTTTGTGTGCATTTCCATTCTCTTTTATTCCGTTGTTTTTCTTCTCCCTCTCCTTGTTTATTTCGGGGTTGGTTTTACTTTTTCTCAGCGTATTCCATCCGAGTCTCTCCGGGAGATTTACGAATTACTTTTTTTTCTTTTTTTCTTCTTTTTTTGGAACTTTCTTGCACTTGATACTCCGTAGTATGTTACCTTTGGGCTTCAACTATCAATTGGCTATACGGTGAAGTCTGTAACGGTCTTATCTGCCCAAATCTCTACTAACCGCGTTAAAATACTTTGTAGAATTGAGAAAGAAGTCTGACTCAAAGAGAATCTTTGGGTAATTTCATGCCTAAAATTCACAGAGATACTTATGTAGCACTACCTGTAACCATTTCCTCAAACCAGGAATTACTGCCTACAAGCAAACACCAAATAAACGAATCCCGGTTCCCTCGAAAAACCGATCCAAAGCCTAAGGTGCCGCTTGGCCTACAATTGCCGATGTGTATACGTGCTTGTGACTTTTGTTAAAAAAAGCAAATGTAGCAAACCGGCGGTGTGTAGCGTAAGAAGGCTGGTGGAGCACGCGACTATACGAGAAAACACAGCTTTGATATCATAAGCACAAGGGCTACAAGCCAATGTCGTGTCAAAGCTTCATGACTTTCAACGGGTGTCTGCTTGGAATGAAAACGAAAAGGCCTGCGGCCTGTTAGGGTATACAGCCACGGGATCGGACATTATGCCGAGGGGCGCCGCCTTTGTTTCCACTTCATACAAACTCGCAGAGACACGAGCTTAGTGGCAAGGTGCCACTGTTGTACAGACTCAATTTGACAGCGGTTGACTACATGCAGAAATTGCGGAACGTCAATTTGGCGTAGCGAAACGGGGCACACACGCCCGAGCTGGTGTTAATATTTTCTTCTTCTTTCTTTTTTCTTTTTCTCTTTTTGGAAACGAAAACCTGCCTGCATGTAGTGAGAAAGAGTAGATATGCTCATGTGTCCCCTTGCTACAGAAAATCAGGAATTATTGGTAGGGCTTTACAACTAACTGTCGTAACGGTACTCACTTGGCCATTTGTTTAGCAATAAACGAGGTGCAACGACTATAGACCACCGCCACCGACGTGTGTGGCCGCTCAAGCGATATACTTCGCCACCGCCACGTCTACTTCAACCGGCGTATATGCAGGTATACCATACGGATATTGCAACAAGTGGGGATCATGCTATCATACGTTGTTACTTGCAAGATATGTTTATTTTGCTTATTGTGATCATTCCAAGGTTATGACATCAACTTTCAACACCGAAGTATGGCTGATTCTTCATATGCGCGAGAGACGCTGGTTCAGATCATTGTTACATAGAAAGTTTAGTTATAGTGTCTGAAGTCCAACATATTTTAAAAGAATATTGCTCTGGTGTCCTGGGCCAATATCGGAGCTACGGAAAGTAGGTAGTAGTAGTAATAGGGTACCATTTTGAGTAAAAATTCTATAAGCGAACCAATTCGTCCTGCAAGTATAACAAACAGGTACTTGCGTCTACCCAGTAGCGTCGCAGTATCAGTATCCTGGAGCTTTTAGACGTTTGTAATATTATAGAACGACGCAGGGCATTCATTTATCAAAATCCTGTACGTCTACTCATTTACCGGGTCAACCAAATCGCAGAATGCATTAAGCGACTGTTGAAAGATAATTCTAGCGTTAAGAGATCGAAGTTCCACAGGTTCTGCATAGCGGCATCACTCGCGACATTCGATTGTATGTTGCAACTTAACCTTCCTCGACGGCACCTTCAAATGGAGGTTCAGACGTTCCTACAGGTTTTGAACAACAACGTGAATTTCAGGGTCCGTGAGAGTCTCTCGATCGATTTCTGGTTCACAGGGAATATCAGATTCATGATTGGTTGATAGCAATTCTTTATTCAAAAGCTATCCAGCTCTATGAGCATGGAGGTATCAGTCGTCACTATAGGAAACCCTCTTAGGCATTGGTGAAATGATACACGTAACATTTTCGTACCAAAGAGTTGGCTATAAAATGGTGACGAACTTCGTGGAGTAAAAGAGAAACACTCATAGCAACAAGACTCGTGCAACTAGTAGTTCCTTCATTTTTTATCTTTCTTCTTGTATTCTTTTTGTCTTGTTTCTTTTCTTTTCGTATTTAGCTCACTCCATAGTCCCAACAGAAGTCACCAACGAGCGGGCTTTGTTGGCAAGGCCTCTATATGAGTGGATGATGCAATAGCTAGCTTTACGACTCGAAGTAAGCTTGTTAGCGTTTTCCTCACAGTATATTGCAATGCATAATCAATCCTACCTGTACCCCAATTTCTATAATTACCAAGGTCATGCTTGAATGAGGGCTGTGGTATAGTGGCGTAGGTTACAAACGTAGCCAATGGATCTAGTCGAAAAGTTAATTACGCGTAGTGGTTTGAACGAATGATCAACCCGAATTCAAACATGTCATTCTTTAGTCTCCAAAGCAAAATATAGGTATCAAGTAGTAATTGATCTGGTATTAGTCCTAGAGTAGGAGGTGAATAATTTCTTTGGTAGTTACACAATATTCTGATATGGGAACATAGCAGGGAAGTTGCTGTGTTGGGCTAAGACTCTGTGCGACTTCAAATTTGGTCTCAAGGACAGGCTACAAAATCGGCCTAAGATCTGAAAAAGGAAATGTTACTCGTATTACTACTGGGATTTTACTGTGATAATAGGTTAAAACTCTTAGTTAGTTGAAGTAGGTCGGCAAACTACTATAATTGACCTCTGAACATCCATTGGAATTGACCGGATGCACTGGGTTGCTAAGCCATAGGCGATGTTGCCAGTATGAAGTGCAGCGCTCGAGAGGTTTCTGGTATGATCGGTAGCTACAAGAATGATTAAATTTTGTTTGAATCATGCTATGAAATTCGTTTGAAAGTCAAATGTTCACCAAAAGTCCGCGGGATCGTTGAATTCATTCAGATATCTCCTCCACCTGTTGGATAATCCTTTGCTTCTAGCCTCTTGTGATGGGCAAATTGATCCTCGTCGACGCCATGCAGGTTACAAGGAGACTTGGAAAACTCAAGATATGAGGCAGCTACCTCTTCATAGTACTTCATGCCAACAAAGACTATACTTGGCTTACCAGAAGGTTCAGAACCACCGTTCGTTTTTTTTTTTTCAAAATCGTCAAACTAAGCAAGGGCGAATGCATTCTGGCAAGCGTTCCGAATTTGATGCCCATTCCAACGTGCATACTCATGCTTTTCGAAGCGGGCCTTGGCATGACCCTTGATGTTGATTTCATGAACCACCAGGTGCTGTTTTTGATTGTAGCGCTTCCTCATGAAATTGAGATAAAAGTCTTTAGAGTCGAACTGAGACTGAGAGGTGTGTAGTAGAGGCTCAGGTGAATACGTGATCTGAAGGCCTCATCGAAGTTGCCCATGCGGTTGGTTGTAAGAAAGAGAGTACCATAATAATACTCTGGCGATCTTAGCAAAACTAATCCACAAGAGTTAGGCAACGGGAGCGGAATATTCCAAAACTAAAACGTCATTACTCAACAGCAACTAAAGCATTCCGGACAAAGTCATTAGTATCGATACTATGATAGAGGTATGTGTTTCCACGGGCCGGCGATGCTGAAAACCTGGTAAGACTGGCGACCTATAGATGAAAAATGAGTGGAGGCGACTTCTGCGTTTTCCCAGAAAAATGTCCATGAATTTAACGACCGCCTCGAGCTCCAAAAAGTGTTTTTCCTTCGATTTCGAGATCATATCTTGGTGCATGTCTTTGAGAGCTATTCCATAGATACTGTCGGTGTAGTTATCTGTCAAAGCTATTTAGTGCGCAGAGCATTGTGGGAGGATTGGTGTACTTTATCTCACTATGGACCAACTTGGGTGGTCCATTATTTGTACTTCGAGTAAATCCCTTTAGGGTTTGGCACAATGATTGAATCCTTTGTTCCTCGTAAATCATATATATGTATGGTATAATTATGACATAGCCATTTTCATGGAATTTGGGCTTCCAGTAGCCTAAACATAATTTTACAAAGTGAGATAGCATAATTATGCCCTCAGGGAGCTGTTGGAATCCATCATACACCCTCACTAAATCTACTCAGGGTATATGGTCGGCATTCTAGAACGTTGATTTGATGGGGATTCCAACAAGAACTTCGATTAGAGAATCGTAGCTGGCAAGTCTCTCCAGAGACTTAAATACATGTCACGGTACCGATTTGATTTCCAATGAAACACCATAAATGGTGGGTACAGGCTCACCGTCTAGTATAATATCTGTCTGTTTCTCATGCTTCTCTTGGTCTTTGTCTTTGCTCTTGGTGTTGTCTTCAAAAAGCGCTGCATCATCAGACCTTTTCTCATACTTAGTCTCTGACGCATCAGCTGCTTAGACCCCATTAACCTGAGCATGCTCTTCGTGCTTTAAGGTGTCAACACCCCGATCAAGATTCCGAGGAAGAGGTTCTCTGCCCAAATGGGAAGTCAAGAGCTGTTTTCTTGTCGTTAACATTCACTGCCAACAGTTAACGGAGATTGCTAAAACTCCCGAGAAAGTCAGTATACCTGGTACCGTTGCCGTTTAGGGTGTTCATCACACCAAAATAGCTGTTTTTTATGTATTTCAAAAGATTGTGCGCCAAGTCCTGCCATGTATTCAGTGGACTTGGACATCAGATTAGCAATGTCCGCCATAACAGGCTTTGCTTCTTCTGGCCACTGAATTTCTGTCTGAGACTCGAATGTCGTTTTTGTTCCATTGCTTTCAGCTGGAAGGACCACCGGCCATCAAAACCACCTCCATAGTGGGGATATAGAGCCTGTGAAATGGACTTGCGCCAGCTAACAAAATGGTGAAGGAAAGGTTCGGGAGAAATGGGATGCTCAATAACACAATAGCCAGTGACAGAAAGTCTACATAATGCGATTAAATGCTGCTCATTTTATATGAACACCATAAAAACTACGGCGACTTTTGTCTCGCATGGGTTGAATGCTATTGGCCCAGCTATATGCAGGCTTTACGGAGTATAACATGTTGCATTACATGTTGTCAGTGTTACAGTATAAACGCCTGAGTAGTACGCTGATACATAAATGCCCAGTCGAATCTTAACTGATAATCTTTGATGGAAAGCTTTGAGATGTCTCCGTGAAAGCTATGAGCCACGATAGACCAAGAATTCTATATTGGCCCCAAGAGTCTTCCTGGCTATAGCTGTGAAACAGTCTCTCTTTGCCCTCAAACTATTACAATGGATTATCCAACTCTGTGGCCTCGGTATAGTCGTTTCTTGTATAGCCAATTACCCGCCTGTTTACACGGACCTGCCATACTATGAAACATTACAATATGTTTTGGGGCTGCTGATTATGCTCACGGCGCAAACTTTGCAGGTGTTTTTCAAAGTCCTTTCCACCCTTGTGTCATTTGTTCTAAGGGCTTAGTCAGGATTCTTTTTCTACGGAGTATATACAGTAGAATATAAGCCATAGTTGCGCCGATGTGATTGCCATGAAACGTAAAACAAGCTAGTCTTCACAGAACGCATTTATCCCTTCTATTCTTCGCTTTCCACCCCTGATTCTATCAATTATTCGGTTATAACCGGCGTCTTTCTTTCGGAAAGCTTCGAAGGAACAGCTGTACAAAAACACGGCTGTTACTGGCCAGCTGCTAAGGACTTCAGTTTGGTTCCCTGTGAATACAGCTTTTGCCCCTGGCGAGGCAGTCTACCACACGGTCGCTAGGTTACGCTTTCATAGTTATTATTTTCCATGATTATTTTGTTATTTTCTCGAGCACACTCTCTACTCATGTCCTCGGGAAAATTAATACATTTATTTACTTCATATTCATTCAGTTATCCTTTGGCTTGCTTGCTTGTTTCTTCTCTCACACAACACTGCTAAGAAACGTGGGTCAATATTCACATGCCAAACAAATGCGTGCTTATTTTCTGAAGCGACAGGGCTTGGAATAAGCGGTCGTTACCCCGGAAATGACAGTTTTCTCCACCTGGGATGCGACATGTTTGCCGGCTATCATAGCCTGCATATGATATGTACTGTACAAGTTTAATGCGTCAAGGTTGAAAGTTGACGGATTTGATCGAGGAAAAGGTATTGTGCTTTGTAATTTAGTTGACTTTAGTTGCCACAGTTCTAAAGAGTGAATTCAGCGTGAAGTGTGGACAATCTTATCAATCTTGGCAATAGAGTGTGTAATCAATGTATAATCAATGTGCGTGCAGTTTTTTCTTTCTAACAAGTACTTCTATCAATAAAAATAACACGACGGCTCTATAATAGCCGTTATCATATTTGATCGCGTGTCTGAGGAAATGGCACGCAAGAATCTCCCTCCAAAAAAGACAAAAAAAAGGGCTGCTAGAATAATTGCCTCGGCACAGCCTGAGTCAATTGAAATTTGGTTCGTCCAACGCGACTACTACTACTCCGTACTAGCAGTTGGTTCAGCGGCTGGTTCTTGGTTCTTGCCGATCGCAGTACCCTTTTAAGAATGAGACACCTCGCTGCAAATTTCCCTTTGGCGCCATCTTCCAAACCATCTTCCATCATCTTTGCTCTGCTCTAAATTATCGACTACTTCGTTTTCGTCTTTATATTCCGTTCAAAGCGCTATAATTATGCCTCTTACGACTGAACTCACGCGCCGTCTCGGTATTCAAGGTACGTCTCTTTTCCCCACTTTGTGCTCTCTGTGTATTTTCTTTTCTCGACATCCCCCCCCCCCCTTGTAGCTCTTATTCTAATGTATAATTGTTTCCTCTTAATTAGTGCCCATAGTGCAAGGCGGAATGCAGCATGTAGGCACCGCCGACCTCGCCTCTGCAGTTTCCAATGCCGGCGCCCTGGGCATCATCACCGCGCTCATTTTCCCTACGCCCGCCGCTTTACGTGCCGAAATCGACCGCTGCCGCACCCTCACATCGCGGCCCTTTGCCGTCAACATCACCCTGCTGCCGTCGCTGGTCCCGCCCGACTATGCCGGCTTCGCCCAGGTGGTGATTGACAGCGGTGTGCGCATCGTCGAAACTGCGGGGAACTCGCCCGGCCCCGTCATCAAGCAGCTCAAGGCTGCCGGCATCACAGTGCTTCACAAGTGCACGACTATTCGCCATGCGCTGTCGGCCGTCAAGCTCGGCGTGGATTTCTTGAGCATTGATGGCTTCGAGTGTGCCGGCCACGTCGGCGAAAACGATATTACAAACTTCATTCTGTTATCTCGCGCAAGACAGGAACTCAATGTGCCGTTCATTGCGTCGGGAGGCTTCGCGGATGGCATGGGTCTCGCTGCCGCACTGTGCCTGGGTGCTTGTGGCGTCAACATGGGCACGCGCTTCATGTGCACTGTGGAAGCTCCAGTGCACCAGAACATCAAGGAGCAGATTGTCAAGGCCCAGGAAACAGACACTGCGCTCCTGATGCGCAGATGGAAAAACACGACGCGCTTGTTCAAGAACAAGGTCACCCAGGACGCGCTGAACGTCGAGCTGACCAGCAAAGACGGCAAGTTTGAAGAAATCGCTCCCTTTGTCAGCGGGAAACGCGGCAAGGAAGTCTTTGTCAGGGGAGATCCTGAATATGGTGTGTGGACGGCTGGCCAGGTCATTGGCCTAATTCACGATATTCCAACCTGCAAAGATTTGGTGTCGCGCATCGAAAGGGAAGCCGAAACCACCCTCAGGGAAAGATTATCAGTCATTACGCCACAGTCAAAGCTGTGAGTATTCTTTTTGTTGTCTCTCATGTTTCAAGCTAAGAGCGAGCCTATGATGCCTTTGTCGTTCAGTATATTTATTATGCATTAAATTTCAAAACTAGCCTGTCGAATCAACCCTCACCCGTCTAAATTCCCACTTTCACTCGCTTAGTAGCCGCAAACGTTGTATAGACCCAGGGCGGGGTCGTGATCACTGACCTGATCGCCATAAGACTTCCAGCTGTTCAGGTGCACGTGCTCGTACTTGGCCTTCTTGGCCAGAGCAGGCGAGGCAAACATGCGGTCCAGCTCCTGCGAGTTCATATCGTACACGTACGAGTAGCGCTCGTTGGGGCTAAGACCGGAAATTTCGTTCAGGTCCACCATGCCCGACTTCTCGAGGAAGGTGACCATGGGCTTGACAAACAGAAACTCGTTGAAGTCACCGACAATGACAACGCGGGCATCGGCGTCAATGGCCATGATCTCGCCGATGAATTCACCGACAACAGTGGCCTGGGCAGTGCGCTGGTCAACACCACCGTTGGTAGGGGGGCGAACATCGCCCTGGATCGAGGTCGATCCGCCCTTGGAGGTAAAGTGAATGTTGATGGTGAAGAAGTTCTTTTCCGGGCCGTCCTTGGCGCGCCACATGGCAACCAGAGGCTTGCGGCTGTCTTTCCAAGCAGAGTTGGTAGGGTCAATACGGCCAGGGTTGAAGGTAAGGCTAGGGTACTCTCCATCCTTGACAACCTCAGTGCCGTTGGTAGAAGTGCCAAAGTTGGGGTCAACAAGCTCGACAATGTCAGCGCGGTACAGGTAAGCCTGGCGAATGTTGCCGCCGGGCTGGCCACCATCCTGGCCATCAACAGGGTCAATCTGGGCCCAAGAGTAGTCGATGCCGCTCAGGTCCTTGATATCAGCAGCCAGCGTGGACAAAGTCACGTTGGCACTAACAACGCCGTTGTTGGTGGCACCCGTGTTATCCTGAATCTCCTGCAGCATGATGATGTCAGGGGTCTTTAGGAAGTCGACAATCTGGGCAGCAACCTTGGGCATGTGGCTAGAGGTGGGAGCCAGGTTGCGGGTGTTGTAGCCCGAGATGGTAATACCAGTGCAGTTACCCTTGCTAACCAACGAGGTAGCGGGGTAGTCAGTGGTGGCATTCTTGGTCAGCTGCAGCGCAGTCGTCGGCAGGATGCGGTAGAAGCCGTAGGAGTAGGTGACGACACCGCTGAACTCGGCAAACTCATCGCCCATCTTGGTCCAGTCCATGTTCTTGGTTCCATCCAGAGGAGAACCAACCAGGATAGCCTCGGGGTTGGAATCGGTAGCGGTCATGGTAATACCACCGTGGGCGTTGCGGCCAGTGACGTTCCAGTCACCAACGACCCAGGTATCCCCGTGCTTGTTGGGAAGGCTGACACCAACAGGCGTGCGAACGGTAACAAGCTCACCGCTCAGAGACTCCCAAAAGTCCAGGCCGTAGTTGGCAGGGTCCAGAATGGGATTGCTGGTGGAAATCTTGTAGGCACCGTTGGGGGTGCCGTAGACGTCACCGCCATCGAGCGAAGTGTACTGCTCCGTGGGAGGAGACAGAGTGTCGACACCAATAACCTTGGGAGTGACCTTGTTACCACTGCTCTTGACGACAATGTTGGAGGGAGACGTCAGCTCGGTCAGGTAGACGTGGGTGTTGGTCGATCTAGAGACATAAGTTGGTTAGTAATGGTTAAATTTAAGAATGGTCCATGTGAAACATACCTGTACTCAACAACCTTGCCGCTCAGGGTGATGATGTCACCAACCTCGACCTTGCTCACAGCGGAAGAGCCGTAGACGTAAAGCGACTCAGAAGTAGCATCATCATCATCGGGCTGCGTAGAGCGGATGTAGAAGCCAGCCGTGGACTTGGCAGTAACAAGTCCCTTCACGCCAGTGACAGACTTGCCATTGTAAGGAGAGATGAACTTGTTACCGTTGATCTCAGCAATAGTGACGGCAGAAGCCATACCGGCCGCAGCCAGGAGGCTCAGAGAGAACTTCATTGTGGGAGGACAGGAAAGGCAAATCCAAGGAAGTGTCAAGGCTGACAGGGTAGGTGATCGACGGCTCGGGATGGAGTGGCGTGAGGAAGAAAGAAGAGAAAGCCAAGATCTGCGGGTACTATGGACATCTTTATACTACTACCCTCTTCTGGTTGCTGTGGTATCAATGCCAAGGTTCATGATGGCTTTTAGCTTCCTAATCAAAGACCTGTATGAAGACAGTGTCTCTAGGGTAGTATTTGTGGCAAAGGCTCACGCTAGCCCGTGTTCGGGCAATGTCCAAGAAGAGAAGGTCAGCCACGCTTGCAGAATACACACAGGCACGATGGAATGATGGAGGATTCGTTTTCTTTCCAGGGGTAGGTCTCTGTGTCCTTCTGTTTTCTCATTTCCTGGGCTTTTGGTGGTGATGATGATTGTTAGCAAGCTAGAGATGACAGTATAGAAGGATGTTTTTAAAGTTTTCTCTGCAACCCTTAAAGCTTGTAACCCCCTGCTTTCATACAAATCGCAATGAATTCTTTGTTTAATACTTTTTTTTTTCTTTTTTTTTTTTTCGATAAAAGACGCGCATGCTTCGCTCAGTAAACGTGCGCATTGTCTCATTGGACGACAGACCCATAATGCCAAGAGAATGATGCTTACAAGCTTTGGGGCTTCCAGTGCCACCCCTGTGAGTAAATGGTCATTAGTTGATAGCTTTAAGTGAAGCTTATCAGCCAACCACAATGGCGATTTTCTACCACGGGTGCATCAACGCATTACTTTATCTCAACGCGTTTGGTATGAATATCTCGGCGCAATCGGAAAACTGTGTTCCAGTATTGTTCAAGGAAAAAAGGAATATACCATTGAAATGAAAATTAATTTTGCCATTGCAGCTGTCCTATCCCCCGTCTGCTTGTAAAGTGCTATCCTATCTATGCTTGCTAAAATTGAGTCCTCTGGCTCCCTCTTTCCCACACAGGAAGGCATAGGAATTATGGTTATCGGAAACCTCTGTATTCGCCCTTTCATAAGTCTTGGCGAGCAAGGAAGAATTCGCTTGGGCTTTTTTTTTTTTTTTTTGCCGTGATTCTACGCTGGCGCCATTGTGCCAAGACTCATCTAGTGAACAATGCACAGAAATGGAGTATGGCAATTCCCTGCTTCTATAGACCTGCCTCAAAGCTTATCTCTGGCGATAACAATCAGTTGGAAATATAATCACGACATATCATGCTGAAGAAATAATAACAATATACATGGGGCTTTTGTTCTTTACTATGTCTAACTAACCCAGGCATGTTCAGATAACATTCATGGTTGCACAATAACCAAAACTTCATGATCAGGCCTGCGGATTATTACCGGTCTATGTGGCTCGTGCTCAAGATCCTGGGTGTCCAATGCCGCTTTTTCCTAACATTACTTTTAGATCCTGCGGTCTATTTGGTAAGTAGTAATACTAGTACTATAGCAAAATCAAATCAATTCGGTAAACATAAGACGTCTTGGCTGTGTTCTGACTTCAAATCATAATGTACAATCCCTCCTCGCGCTTCAAATTCTCAACTGTAGCTTCACTTCTTTTATCCCACTTCTGTTGGTCTCTTAGGCGCTCTTCTGATCAGGGAAATCCTTACCCTTGTAATCCTTGGGCGACAGGACGACATTGAAGTTGAGCTGCATCTTCGCCTTGTCATCACCCTCCAGAGGGGGGAAGCTGACAACGAGATCATCCTTGACGGCAAAGACGGTATCAGTAACCAGCCACGGGTCATCCTTGGGGTAAAGCTGCGTAGTGCAACCCTTGTACTCGGGGTGTGTGACCTGCAAGGTACCGAGATTATGTTAGTTGACTAGTTGTTGAAAGGTTGATAGACAATGGCCGATGCCATGCTTCCAGATAGCGGAACTACCTGATATAACCAGGGAGATAAAGGAGAAAGCCTTACCATGATGTGAATGTGAGCCGGGCGCATAGTATGTCTGTCCATAAGCTGGATCAACTTGTAGGCAGGGCCATCAGCCGGCAGGCTGTAGGCCGTGGGGTAGTAGCAGTACAGCACGTAGTTGCCGTCAGCGTCGGCACGGAACTTGCCACGCAGGTTGTTGGGAGTCTGGTTTTCGGGGTCTTGGAAGTCGTACTTTCCATTCGCCGACGCCTGCCAGATGTCAAACACGGCGTTGGGAATGCCCTTGCCGGTCGTTAGGTCCGAGATCTTGCCCCACATCTTGACAACCCGGCCATCAGGGTTGGGGTTCTGGATGATGCTGGAGCCAAAGTCGCGGAAGGGGGCGTGGGGAGACCAGAAGGGACCAAGAATGGACGATGAGGTAGGGTCTATGTCCGTATCAGAAATAACCTTGTGAGCGATTTCGTCAACGAGACTAAAGAGATGTGTATTAGCGATCGTAATTAGGGTTTGGATTATAGGGTTATACTTACGACTCAAGGCCCAGAACATCAGAGATACGGTGGGCTTCGTTGCGAGTAGGAGTAGAAATGGTGCCAATATAGTTGATGAAGTGGACACCAGCCATCCACTCGTCAACCGTCAGCTCAACTTCGCGGGCGAAGTCGTGAATGTGGCGGATCAGAGCGCCCATAACCTCACGGTTACGGGGGGTCATGTTAGGGCCCATGGTGTTCAGGACACCCTGAGTAAACGAAGGATCCCAGCGGTCAAGACGGCTGCGACCATTCTGGGGGGCTTCCTCCTTGGGAGCTGAGGAAATGGTGATGGTCTCGGTAGCCATTGTATGTCAGAAAGGTAAGGTCAAGAGCAAAAGAAGTGTTGATTGTAATGAAGAGTGAAGAAAAAAAGATGATTTGAAGAGTGATGAGTGATGAGTATGGTGATCTGAGAAACGAGAGAATCACTGATGGCGGTCGCATGCCCTTTTTATATTAAACGCCGTGAAAAGACACACCCGGTCAACAGCATCATATCGCCCTAGCTTTTATTATACATTCACGTCTTGCACATGCTGACCATCATTAGTCCCGGGCTAAGAAACGGAAGAGATGTTGGGTTGCAATTTCCACACTCCTACCCCGCAAGGGAGAATCTACAACATCGAACATCGGCGGCCGTTTCGGCAGATTTCTTTGTTGCAAGAGTAGTATATACTAGTAGGGCGCAGATTTTCAACAGCGGCAAATTAGTTTGTAAATCTGCCTTCCGCTCATACTCTGACTCTGTCGCTCTGTTTGTTTACTTCGCCGCAGTATAATTATTTTGGTGAACCACTAAAAAAAGGTCAAACTCCAAAACGCGGGCGTGCCCTTGTTCATGGGAGTATGTAATAAGGATTCCGCAGATTTTAATAGGCTAAGAGATGAATAAAAACGTCAAGTTGCCTACCCCAGAAATCTGGGGAAACGCTTTGGCAGATTTACCCCCTGTAAGTCAATTCACCGCTGCCAGTTTTCCAACTAGCAAGGGTTAAGTTGGGGTTGCAATTATGCTTTGACGGCTCGGCAAGTAGGACAAGGAAAAATGTTTACCACGGATATACAAGAATCCGGCGCTTGGAGACAAAACATTTTCCCGCTTCTAGCAAGCAGATATTCAATTATTTGGAGGCAGACAAATGTGCCGGCCGGAACAACATGGAACGACAAGAGGAAAATCACGAGGGCGTTGGCTGGTCACATGAGCGGATGAGAACCAGCTTTAATTCCCTTCCCTCATTTTTCTCATGATTCCTGAGTGCGCGATGACGAGGTATACATTTCAACACATTTTTCAATCCATCTTCCGTTCATCTCCATCCAGACAATTGCACACTTCGCGATCTGCCAAGATGACAGTCCATCACTTGATGATTGGCACTTGGACGCCGCCTGGCGCTATTTTCACGGTGTCGTTCGATGATGAGACGCTGGAGATGAAGCTTGTGAAGCGAACTGAGATTCCCCACGACGAACCAATCTCGTGGATGGCTTTTAGTGTGAGTGTGGCACAGTTATTGTCGGACAAAAAAGGCAGAAACTAACAAGGTCTCAAGCACGATAAAACAAACCTTTACGGCTCGGCGATGAAGAAATGGTCAAGCTTTGCTGTGAAAAGTCCTACCGAAATCTTGCATGAGGCGTCGCATCCGATGCTCCATGACCGTGAGTTTTCCTACCCGGAGTCCAATGTATTTTGTTGACACGATTATACAGCAAAGGCAAGCTCGGCTGAGACCAACACTCGGGCCATCTTTCTCTTGCCTGCCAAGAAGCCGCCGCATGCTGTTTATTGCAACCCATTCTACGACCACGCCGGTCATGGTAGCGTCTTTACGGTGAACAAAGCCGGCAAGTTGCACGATAACACGCAGAATTACGAGTATCAGCCGAACAGTGGTATTCACGGTATGGTCTTTGACCCATCCGAGACATACATGTACTCTGCTGATCTTCGTGCAAACAAGCTCTGGACACACCGCAAGGTCAACGGCGATGCTGGCGAGAGTTCCCTCGAGCTAGTTGGCTCTGTCGATGCCCCTGACGGCCGTGACCATCCTCGTTGGGTCGCCATGCACCCGACGGGAAACTATCTTTACGCACTCATGGAAAAGGGAAACCGCATCTGTGAATATGTGATTGACCCAGCCACTAAATTGCCTGTGTACACACACCGCTCGTTTCCACTAATTCCCCCGGGCATTCCGGATCGCTGGACCATGTACCGGGCAGACGTGTGCGCCGTGTCGTTTAGCGGGAAGTATCTGTTCGCAAGCAGCCGATCAAACAATTTTAACCTGACAGGCTACATGGCTGCCTTCAAGTTAGGTGACAACGGTAATATTGAAAGGCAAATCTGCTTAAACCCGACGCCTACAAGCGGAGGGCACAGCAATGCTGTGGCGCCGTGTGATTGGAGCGATGAGTGGGTGGCCATTACTGATGATCAGGAAGGTTGGATCGAAATGTACCGCTGGAAAGACGAGTTTTTTGCTCGTGTAGCTCGGGTTAGAATACCTGAGCCGGGCTTTGGAATGAATGCCATTTGGTACAATTGATGTGTGTTGGGTAAACCAAGATGCTAATAAGTAGTAGTAGTACTAGTATTTACAATCAATGGAAATAATACCTGACACAAAATAGACCCTTTAGGCAGAAGTGAGCTGGGTCCACAAGGGTCAGATATAAAGTGAGTAGCCCCACTACGCGTCACGACACGTGACCACCTGACCGGATATGACGCGCTCTTTCAGGCACGCGCGCGCTCATGCAAAGTCCCGGGATTGCTTGATTTGTGTGAGTGCGTGCCTTCCATCTCAACAAAAAACAAAGGTGAAGTGAAAATCTTGACGACAAAGCCTTTCAGCGCAAAAAGCATCCCCTTTCAGCGCTTTTGGAACGTTGTCAATCATTTGATTACCACACCGCTTCGTTGTTATGTTCCAATTAAGAAAAGCAGAAATCCTTTGAGCTCTTCGTGTTCCAGCAACAACCACCCCACTATTCGATTCGCAAGCAGCATCACGGCTTTGTTTGGTCAAAATGGGTGGCTCAGCACCTCTTTTTGAGCAGTGCGTCTTTGCATTCGTGCCGAGCCATACACTTTCTCCAAAGCTCATTGGACAGGTTTGTTTTATTCTGATATTTTCCACTGTCACATGCGAAAGAAATTCAAGTTTAATAACGGCCGCCTGTACTAACGGGCTAACCATGCGATAGCTTTCCGAGGCTACAAAGAAACATGGCGGTAGTGTCTGTGGCCCCCTCGAAGACGCTGACCTCGCTACCTACAACGCCACCCACATCATCTCCGAGACTGTCGACTTTCCGCAGTATGTTAATGCTCAAGCGTTTATGATCCCGGTTGTCAGCCATCACTGGATCCAGTCGGCTCTATCTCGAGGCAAACTTCCCCAGGTTCGACCGTACTCGCCAGACCCGCGATTGATCTTCTCAAATGTCGTTCTCACATGCATTGGCCTTCCCGACATTGATACTGAGAGCATCGTGGGAGCTACAATGGCGTTGGGTGGCACTGAAAGCCGTTCTATTACGCGGCTTACAACCCATATTTGCACACTGGAGCTTACTGATGAGCTCAAAGCCCAGGCATCATCCAAAGGCTTCCGTGGTGTCTTTGTCATTCCCCACTGGTGAGACATCCTAGTATCTGGCTACTTGAGTATAACATCCTAACCTCCTCTAGGTTCAACGATTGCTTCAGGCTTGGCAAGCGCATTAGCGAAGGCCCATATACACTTCCTAATATCGAAGTTTTCACTGTGAACCCCAATGACGGTATTAAGATTCCTTCAAGCAAAAGTATAGTCGGAGCAATTGACCCTAATCCGACTTTTCCTCTCCGTTCAGACCTCGAAAGCTCGCGAGAGCCCCTCCACGTTTTCCAGAACAAGGCCATCATGCTCTCATCCGACCTTGGCATAACCGACACGCTACGCAAAACTCTTACCGAGTTGGTAAAGCTCTCTGGTGGAAGCACGACCGAGAAGCCTGACGACTGCGACATGTTTGTTTGCAAGTATCGCGACGGTGACGATTTTGTTCGCGCTTCACACTTGTGTAAACATGTCGGTAACCTCGCATGGTTCTACCACATCATAATCAACGATACCTGGACCTCCCCGCTATTCCGCCTCCTCCATTATCCGATCCCTAGAGAGCCGCTCAAAGGATTCCAGGACTTGCGCATTACGGTATCCAACTACGGCGGCGAAGCGCGCACATATCTAGAAAATCTCATTACTGCTGCCGGCGCTACATTCACAAAGACTATGCGCAACGATAACACCCATCTAGTTACGGCTCGGAAAACCGGCGACAAGTGCGAGGCTGCAGCGGATTGGGGAATTGAAATCGTCAACCACCTCTGGGTCGAGGAAAGCTACGCTAAATGCGCTGCTCAGCCTTGCTCAAACCCGCGATACAGTCACTTCCCGCCTCGCACTAACCTTAGTGAGGTGCTTGGCCATACATTTTTTGACGAATCCGTGCTTCGCGAAAAGTACTATCCCGGCGGCAAGGACCTCCCCAAGGCTGCGCAACTCAAACGGCGCATTCGTGACGTTGCCAATGAAAACATTATTAAAAAGGGCCCCGCCAAGGGAACTGTCAATTTCAAGGATGACGGCCTCAAGTCTCCGACGGTGACAAATTCGGCCAAAAAGACACGGGAGGCCGACATGTCGGCGATGGATATCGATACCCCGGTGCGTCAACTACGTGGCCGCGCCTCGACAACCACAACACCAACCGCATCAGCCTTTGACACATCAATGACAGAAATGGACATTGATACACCGGTAACTACTGGTCGCAGTGCCAAATCCAAAGCTGCCCAGAATATTCAAAGTCTAGTGGAGGATATCAAGCTCTATAAAAAAGAGATGAAGCGCTCTAGCAGTGGTGTGTGGGGTGGCAGGCGGGCGGCTGATGAGCTGGAAAAGGCAATGCAAGATTCTCTCAAGGGAAAGCGGCCGGAAAAGGAACGAAGTGTGGATGAGGATGACGAGGAAAGTGACGAGGCGCATCCCAGCAAGAAGAGACGAGCGTTGCCGGACATCCAGTACCGAATCATGGTTACGGGATATAAGCGGTGGTCACATAACGCAAAGCTAGAGGAGCGCGAAAAGGTGAGTTACTCAGGTTGTTCTCTGAATTATTTCGGGATATACTAACTTTTTACATGTAGTCCCGTCTACGTGAATTTGGCATCAAGCTTGTCGACGACGGCAGTCCGTGCCAATACCTTGCGGCACCCAAGGTTCTACGCACGCTCAAATTCCTCAAGACCCTTGCCCGCGGCCCGACCCTAATCAACACGTCATTCATCGACTGCGTCCTCGACAAAGACACCATGCTCGACCCCGAGGACTTCCTCCTCTCCGACCCGGAATACGAAGCCGCCAATGAT
Organism: Thielaviopsis musarum; assembly: GCA_001513885.1. NCBI lineage: Eukaryota > Fungi > Ascomycota > Sordariomycetes > Microascales > Ceratocystidaceae > Thielaviopsis > Thielaviopsis musarum. The sequence goes on from LKBB01000109.1 coordinate 28,218, forward strand.
ATGGACCTGCAAGAAGCCGTGGCGCGTGCGCGCGCCAACAAGGGCCGTCTGCTTGCCGGGGTACCAATCTTCTGCACAGACCATGTGGTCAATGGCAAGGATACGTACCGGTCAATTGCCGAGGCGAACGGCGCGCTGTGGCGCGAGTGGACGGGGCGGAACGTGATTAAGCCATCAAGGGGCGAGACGCAGACGGTGAGCGGTGCGCTAGAGCCAGTGTATCTGCTCTCGTCGCATTCGGCAAAGGAGCAGCGGCTATACGGGCGGTTCATTGAGATGGCTATCAATGGAAACATGGAGCCGAGAATTGTGGTGACGGATTGGCTGCTGTCGATGGCGATTAAGCAGGAGTATTTCTGGGATGAGAAGTACCTGGCTGAAAACTGGTATGGAACGTCCAAGAAGTGAGTCGTGGGTTTGATTTGGTTGGTTTTGGTGTTTTTTCTGTTTGAATTTCTCTTGTTTCTTTTTTTTTCCTTTTGCATCTTTTGATTATTTGGCTGTGCTTTCTGCCCAGGTTGGAATTGGCGAGAGAACGGTATCATGTCCGTCATATTCTTTAAAAATTAATGCATAAACGTTCGTCAGAGCGCCAATGTTGCCTGAATCAATGTGCAGTGCAAACACCCTCAAAAGAACTTGACACCGGACGAGTCCTGTCCAAAAATTTGTGCTTTTCCACGCTTCACCAAAATGTTCAGGGCTTTGAGCAGCAGATCGCCATCAAGTCCATGGAATTCTAGTTTCGTCAGCAAACTTGCAAGGCCGTACGTAGTCGATACAAAATAAAGGACTCACCTGTGCCCAGCGTCTTCTCCCCTTCTGTCAACTCATACAGCGTCAACACCGTGCCCTTCTGCCCTGTCTCGTCAATCCACCCCTCCACCAATGCCGCCCACTCCTCCGGCGTCCGCCAATATACCCAAACCACGTCCCCGGTGTCGCGGCCCGAGAGATACTCAACGCGGCCATCGCGCCGCATAAAGTCCACGACCTCGCGCACATCCGCCGGCGCCAATTGCCGATTGATGCGCCGGTTGGCAAATAGGTCGTCAGGGCTGACGGCGGCGGACGATGATGGGTTGCTAGAGGAGGCCGGTGCAGAAGCGGCGGTGGGCGATAGGGCGAGCTTGAAAATGCGGTGGTGTTGACAGTAGGTTAGCACCAGGGCAGACCATTTGGTCAGTTGGGCGTGGTGTGTGGTCAGATTTGTTTGGCGGGTGAAGAAGGGCGGGAAGCTGTATTCCCGGGGGAACTGAAAGTCGGTCATAATGAATAGCGTTGGTGTATGATTGGTACAAGGTAATTTGAGATACCAAGTTATCATCGTTTATGGTGAGCTTCCACATTGAAGGTCTAATACAGGGTCATAAGTATGTAGATACGCGGGGTCAGATTTGTACCAGCCAGTACTTACTTTAAGAAATGTACCTGGTATCAATAACTTGCTAGTTGAATATTAGCACAGGGTCTCATCGGATATAACCCTAGTGTCGTCCGACCCTAATATACGATGAAACTTACCTCAAAGTAATGCTAGCCACTATCACATGCTATTTCTGCTTTGAATCTCCATAAGGGAACTCCGTAGCGCCAGCTCTATCTTTTAAAAACACCCCTGCCCTTGGCCTGATCATCACGTTCTCCTGCCTACTCTCCTCTTGCGCCTGCGCCTACTGTGTACATTTAGTTTCCCCCATTCGGCGTTTTTATTTCTTCGCTACCATCTTATCAATCAGCAACCACAGTCTGTTTCTTCTTTTCTCCTTCTCATGTCGGTCTGATTATCCTTGTTCTATTTCTGTTGGGAAGCTTATAACGGCCTACCGCTGCCCAAGGGCGTGTGGCCATCACGCAAACTTTTATCGTGGGATCAGAAAAGGTAAAGGAAAAGAAAGCAGAGCCTCATTTCGATTGTGCATGTTATGGCATGGAATGCCATGCACGGGTTTGGATGCTACCCATTCTTATAAGCTACAGATAACTCAGCTTATAGTTTTCGACCCCAAGAACAACCGGCTACGAAAAGAAAAGTGGGCATACCATGACGTGACGTGATGTGACCGTCGCTAGTCATGCCACTGACGATCCATGTATGGGTTCTATGGGCTCTGCAAACGCGGCTTTCAGACTATAGTCAGATGCTGTTCTCCCTGGTTTGTCCATGGCAGTTGCAGAACAGATTAGTAGCACATCACGGCTGTTTATGCGGGTGTTGGCAAACAAAAGTGGAACACAACTGCCATAGGCGTGGTGATATTATAGTTATTGGACAAATACAAACAAAACAAATACAGTAGCTAACAAACAAAAGAAATAAGCAAGTACAAACGCCTGCATGCGCCGCTGCGATTCCCCCAGAATTAATCACAATTGAACCCGCAAGATGAATGCTTCATACCCACTTGTACACAACCGAGTTTTGTTAGACCTCTCTCTCATCATCACCACACCCCACCAGGCTCAAGCCAGCCATCTTTCAGCACTCTCAACATTGAGTGAGGCTGTCACCATTTTGATAATATAGTCCAAACGATTGAGAATAAGAAATTTGAAAACACATGAAACAAAAAAAGAAAATCCATAAAATAAACAAAACAAGTAAGCCTAAACAACCACAGAAATAGACTGGGTAATATAAAAAAGGAAAAGGGCAATAAAAGAACCAAAAACAAGACATGCTAGGAAATGCCATGTGCCACGGTCTGAGGGCATAAATCCCAGAAGAACAGCGACGCTAATAATAGTAATAATAATAGTAGTGGTCATGAAAGAAAGAAAAAAGGAAAAGAAAAAAGAAATGCAGCCAAGAAAATTGCAAAATGTAATGGGCGAGGAAAAGGGAATAGAGTGGAATAAATCCATTAACCCATATAGACGTTTTACACATTGATCTGCACGTCTTGGTCGTTGGTGCTGCCATAGCCCGAGTCAACGTCCATGCCAACAACCGCCTTGGCGATTCCAAGGCATCGGTCAACCAGATCCATGCGCAGCTCTTCGCTCAGTCCACACGAAGCACCCTGTCGACCACCAATCCACACTCTCAGGCTGCCTGCCATGAGCTCAACAGAGCTGCGGTAGGCAGTAGTCGAGGGCAGCTGTGCAAAAAGGGCCTCCATGACCTTGAAATTGGACACGAGGCCAAGAAGCGATGCACTCTTGCAGCTGGAGATGGTATACATGGGGACAGAAATAGGCTTTCTGTTGTTGAGAGACTTGCGCAAGAGAGCCAGGGCAACAGTAGACTGTAGGGCGGCACTGAGCTCATCAGAGGCATTGTCTGACTGGTCAACAAGCTTTATGGCAGTGGCGATATGGAACCCGCGCTTCTTGTGTACAAGTAGGGCCCGTGCAATTGTTGCCTGGATAAGCGATCGAGAGCCTGCAGGAGCCGTCTTGAGAGCCAAATCAATCTCCTCAGCAGTCGAGCTTTGAACAGACGCAGAATCCATGTCAGATGACAGGCTCTCCACCAGCGTCTTGTTGAGAACAAACTCAGACCACCACGCAGACACGGCATCCAGCGGCAGCTGAGCCGATTCGTCTTCAACAACTCCAGAAGAGGCATTGTTGTAAGCCCAGCCCTGCGCCTTCTTGATAACTTCGGGGGTAAAGACGCCCTCGTAGTCCTGCTCCAGAATGTTGACAAGATGCTCAGGAAGCTCATTTTCAGCAGCGTCTTTGTGGTCCGAGTAAACCTCACGGACCTTGTCCAGCGCAAGATGCAGATTTCTGGCGTCACTCCAGTAACACTGGGCCAGAGAAGAGAACATAAAAGTAGCGAAAGGAATGGCGTGAGTAGTTGATCCCAAAATAGTAGCGTGGAGTGACTTTCTCATGAGATGGACAGGCGTGTTCTCAAGCGACAGAGAAGAAAGAAACGTATAAAGTAGTCGAGGAGAAGAAATCTGGTCGTCACCACCCGAAAGCTGGGCATCGATAATGGTAGACCAGGTATCGACGCGCTCCTTTTCTTCTTCGTCTGTCCGACGCAAAAGCATCTGGAAGTTGTGGGAACCGAGAATAAACAACGCAATAGTCTCAATGGTTTTTATAACCACAGCAAGAATCTCAAACATGGCGTTGCGGGGCTCTGATAGCCACATGTTGCGCGTAGCGTTTGCCCAAATCTGCTTGCGAGTCTTTTCCGGCGACGCAACGAGCGGCGTCATTGGCGCAGTGTCTGTGTTGCTCAGCTTGCCCTTGGTCGAACGGCCAAAGAAGCCGGGTGCAAACATACAAACCAACGTACCGACCATGAGCAAAAGCTTAACAGAAAGAAGAACTTGAGATGCGGGGACGTGGTGGCCCATGATGGAAAAGTTGAGGTGTGACACAGACGAATTGATAAATGACACGGGTAGGGCAAACAATCCGCGGCCTTCAGGCGTGTCAGTGCTCTGTTCGTCCTCCTGTAGAGCCTCCAGAATCATCAGGCCAGCAATAGAGCCGACCATAAGCCTGCCAATGTTGGCGTTGATTCTGTTGGGATAACGGCCTTGTTGCATGTCTTGTTGCTGCTGTTGAATCGTTTGCTGACGGCTGCCCATAGGGTTGTTAAATTGCTGCTGTGGCATCGGGTACGCGGGGCCCTGCATCTGAGAATGAATCAAACGCTTGACATCATCGGGAACAGGAATCATGCCAACGGCAGGTGTTTCGGCCCGGTGAGACTGATCCATCTGGTTCATGTACTTGGTCGGATCCTGAGCAGCAGCGGCGGCGGCGGCTGCAGCATATTGCATGGGCGTAAGATGAGGCGGAAGCGGGCCAAGAGTACCGTTCATGGCCCCGGCCATGAAAAGCTTCTCAAAGGCCTGGATGCGCTGCTGCATAGCGAGGTTCTCGTCAATAAGACGGTTGTTGCGCTTCTCGAGGTGTCTAATGTACTCGGTCGCTTTGCTCAGAACCTGTTGATGTTAGGTTAGTATGGGGTTGTCTCCATGTGATTCATGTGGTACCTACAGTGGCCTTGTTTAGTTTGTGGGCGGGTGTTAAGCCATGGAGTTCTTCGCGATCTTCGGTAGTGTCTTCCCCGCGTGCGCTCTTGGACATGATTCTGAGACTGGGAACTGAATCGCGTAAAGACGCTATCTTATCGTTAAGATTCGTCCGGTAGCGCTTCTCAATCATGTTATGCGCAGTCTTCTTGACCGGGCCAGTCTCGTCGTCGTCGTCGTCTTCATCTTCTTCTTCGGCAGTAGCCTTGCGCTTCTTATTGGCAATGGAGGATCTGGCGGCGTCATGGTCTGACGATGACAAGGCATGCGACTCTTCGCCACCGGGAGAATCAAAGCTCGCGCCAGTCGGCGAGTGGTAGCGCAGATGCGGCGGGGGCATCTTGATTTGCTTCAGGCGATCAAGCTGGGCGGGAGTCAGCTTTTCTATGGCCTCTTCCGAAAGGCCGTCGAGACCGCTGCCGACTACTTGGGCAGGGAAGGCAGCGGCGGCAAGAGAGGGAGCAAAGGGGAACAGCGACTGCAGCTGCTGTAACTGGAGCTGTTGGAGTTGAAGTTGCTGTTGCGACGCCGAGAGATTACTGAGGTCCCAGGCAGCGGGGTATCCAGAAGGTCCGGGAGTGGTGACACTGTTTGGAATAGGACTTTCGGCGTAGGTGGTAGAAAACGATTGCGAGGGTGCGGCAAACGGCGGCCAGGTAGCAAAGTTGAAGTTGAGGTTGCTAAAGTCGTACTGCTGTGGCGATGGCTGGGGCTGCGACTGCGACTGCGATTTCTGATTGACTGCGGACGATGAGTCGGCGGGCGACGGGTGACTATCGAGGTCCTCGGCAGTGTTTTGCTGATAGAGGGCAGGAGAATTTAGATTGGGGCTAAGCAGAGCCGTAGTATTACCCGGAACAGGAGCAGAAGTGTTGGTTGAGGTAGGGGTTGGGGCCTGAGGCTGCAAAGGTATTTGTATCTGCTGGTCTTGGACCTGAGGCAGTTGCGGTTGCGGTTGCGGTTGCGATTGCGATTGCGGTTGCGGTTGTGGAAAAGCGCAGGAAGCATTTGCGTCAGAGAAAGAGGCAGGCGATTGCAAATCTATATCCAAGTCCGAATAGAGCATGCCCTCGCTATTGCCATTACTATTAGTGTTGCCACCTGCACTGACACTGGCAGTGGCACCAGGACCGGCAGCGCTTTGGCTGGCAACCTGCTGTTGCTGCTGGCCCTGGAACGTCTCCTGGGAGTCGGTCATTTGCATTTGGCGTGCCGCCATTTGGGCTTCTAGTGTTGAACTCCGGATGGGCGTGCGCTTTGCGGTACAGTGGAGTGGGGTGGAGTGGACTTGGCCTGGCCTGAGCTGTGTGGGCTAGGCCTTGCTTGTTGTTCTCTCCTGTTTCTCTCTTGCTCTGTCTAACTGGGCTTGGGAGTGCGTCTACAACGGTCCTCTGTACCTCTGTAACTCTTTTTCTTTTGCGACTGAACTGGCGATTGCGAATTCGAATCCGACTGCGACTAGACCGTACTCACTGGGAGCTGCAACTAAGACTGGGAAATTATGCAATTGTGGCCTGACATTAACGGCCGGGGAGGGCGTGAAACTAAAGGGCAAAAAAAGTCGTATGAGAAACGCAAGGCTAAAGGGAGTGCGTGCAGATTTCTTGTGGTTGCTAAAAGCTGAGAAGTCAACCTCGACGTTGGTAGTAGTAGACGGATATGTCGTATGTGGTCCCTGTGGAAAAGAGAAGACAAAGCATGAGCATGAGCACCATGTACGATTATAAGGATTAGGTTGATAAGATGAGAGGAGACTAGAAGGATGTGTAATGTGTATAGGGAAGAAAGCCAAGACTATGAAGATATGACAGATAGTGTATAACGCACAGTAACGTTCACTAGAATGGAGATTCATGCAAACTTTACAGTGTGTTAGACCACTGGCGAGTAAATCCTCGATGTGTTATCGATCTTAGACTCAAGGATTGATTGTTTAGGTTCCTTACCAGGTGCAATGTCAAAGCCGTTCAATAATTGCCAGCAGAATCTCAGAATTCCTCGCCCTGTACAATTACTGCGGTGGCGGCCTGAACGACCTGGAAAAAAAAATGAAGAAAAAAATGAATGAAAAACAAGGCTGTAGCTGAAGAATACTTCTGGTAGTAGAAAGCAAAGGCGCGACAAGCACCTCACTACAACTGTAGTATGGCGCGGCTACTCAAAAACAGGCACAGACGCACAAATGATACAAGTATACAAGTACTCGTATCTGGGCTTGTTTTTGTCTTCAAGACGGAAAATTCAGCGGCAGTGCTTGCGTTTAGCCAACGAAAGGTAGCAAAACAACCAGATATACTGATCAGCTGAGGGCCAACCTATATCGGGTCAAGTCGAGCAGGAATAACAGCAGAGGACAAGGCAAGATGGGACAGAAAAAAGCCCAAGGAAGTAGCAGTCTATGGCCTGTCGGCTGTTCGTGAATGCAGCGTCTTTCGGCTACTAAGAGCCGGGTTCGGTTTGGGGGAGAATACTTTGCTTAGCTGGTATTTGTAAAGCTACGAAGAGGTACTTTGTCTCCGTAGGTATGTCGCTGTACAAGCACAGCAAAACAAAGTGTCACTTGAAGGTGCTTGTCTCGGAGTATCCTGTTTTTGATTGACAGAGAAGCTCAAGGCTATGGGTTGGGTAGTAGCGCCCTAGTGAGCCGCGTTCGTTAAGGCTATTTTTTTTTTCTCTGTGACTGGTCTGTGAAGATCGCCAAACCTAGCACAGCAGCAAAGACCACAAGAGATCAAGCAGCACTAACCCCGACACAACCAAGCAAAAGCACTTTTCTAGTTGGTTTTATGGCAGTGAACGATTCAACACAAGAGCAAAACGACGATAGCCAGAGTTGATCAAAGGATGAACCGGCCGTTTCGAGCAACAGATGAATCAAATCGATAAATTGCAGCGGGTCAGGCGGATTTGGCCAGAGGCTCAATCGCCCAATGCAATCGGGGAAAATCGAGGGAAAAAAGGAAAAAGAAAAAAGAATAATAAAAAGAACAAAGCCGGAGTGCGCCCACTAGCAAAGCAGATAGGACGAATGATTCGCTTTGCTAAGATTGATGGTCGCCGTGAGATGGGTTGAATCTGGAATGGCCTGAAAGGAGAAGAAAGATGGAAAAGATGGCAAGATGGACGTGATTTATCGTATGATTTTGGGCTAGTCGTGGGCCGACTCGGTTTTTTGCCAACCCTGCCTCGAAATTCTGGAATTGGAAAGGAATGATTCGAGAGTTGGCACAAATCGAATCGTCGCTCAAGCAAACCCCTGCCAGCAAAAAAAGAACCAAAAAAAACAAAACAGCCAAGCTTTTAGCGACCAAAGGAAGGAAACAAGCAGTCAACGGGAGGATGCGCTTTTTTGTACACAGTAGGGGCCTAAGTTGAGAGAGCGCCACGAAACTTTTGTTGCGCCACAATAAAAGCGAAGATTCCAGGCGACTACGGAGTAAAGGATCGGCTAGAATGTGGCGTTGCGTTGCACGGAATCAGGTGACATCTTACGGCTAGCCTTGTAAGGCTTCTGTTGTTGTTCATTCTGCTGCTGGCTAAATGGGAAAATCCCGCATGCCCGTGCCCCACTTCTAACAGCAACAAGGAGCAGGGGTCCTTTATTTACAGAAACACTTCAAAGCTTCCTATTTGCCTTCTCTTCTTGCAGTACTGCGTAGTACTACTACGAATTTTTCAACAGAACCACCAGCAGAAGATAAATATGTATTATCTGTATATCAATAGAGATATCAGTCCATTATACACGTAAATCGCGTTGTTACTCAGCCATAATAATGCCTTTGAAGATGTATCGCGAGACGTAGTTGAAGGAAAGAAGTACTATACACGAAATTAACGAACTTGCTGAATTAACGGACTTGCTGCTTAGCACCGTCTTAAGATCAGCTAAAGTTGTCTTGAACATTACGGTTGCGCGTGGCATTCCAGCATTTGAGCTGCAAAAGAAAGCAATGCCTATGAAATTAAACCCTTGAGTAAGCTCTTCTAACCCTTACAATTAACTACTTGGTACTATCCGGCCCATTCTAAAGATCCATCTGAACATGATGATATACAACTAAATATGACTCCAGAACTGGCAATTTAAGCATGATATGTGCCGATTTACTTATTTTCTTAGTAAAAACTGCTGTGAGTGGGTTTGGAAAGTTGTGATACTAGCTTGGAGTCTGCCCACGGCGCATCTCCGGAGGCTCACTCGCTACTACTACTGCTACTGCTAGTACTGGTACTTACAAAAAGAGACATACCCCGGTAGGCTGTGAAGGCTACGCTACTACGGAGTACATTGACACAACTTCTACAATAGATGAAGAACTGTGGTCGCTTGTCTGGGTCGGTACTGCTATTTGCTGATTTGGCGGTACCACTGCAATCTAAGAGAAAAGGAGAAAACAATCAAGGACTGGCTTCTGTTTCTGCAGCTTAAAAAGCCACCAATAGCTAGTACTAGTAGTAACTTGGCTGATGGTAAGCTCTGAAGGCCGAGGCACCGTAGTGGCTCTAGTCTAGACCGTACGACACCCCCCCCCCCCC
>LKBB01000109.1:47763-87198 GCA_001513885.1 Thielaviopsis musarum
GGTTTATAAGACCGGCTGTCGGAGGCGGTATTTTTATTCTGTAGCGAGTTCCTGGACTGGTGTCGTTGCAATCAGGAACTATTGCACGTCCCGAGCTGTCAAATGGTTCTCGCCTAAATCTTATTGGAGAATCGCCCCGTGAACCATGACGAACAGCAGACCTCAAACTTGTGCAATTACCAGTACTACTAGTAGTAGTCGTAGGTTGGAGCCTTTATCACGAGCGATACCCTTCGGTATGTTGTATCGACATTTGACAGATATACTACAGGCTTTTGGAGGGGGAGTGTTGGACGGGCGGCAGAGCTATTTAATATCACTTACAAGACTTTTCAAATTACAGGGTACATGTGACTTTGGTCTATCAACAGATAGATAACAGCGACACCCGGGCGACTCCCTCAAACTTGATATCACAAAATGAGAAGCAGCCCAGTCACAAAGAGTGAGGCACTCAAAAGCCCAAATAAGATGGCTATCTATGCCTTTGTCTGAACGGTAGCATTGGGGATGCATATCTAATAAACAACAGGCATGGGTTTTCTGCCAAGTCCAGCAAAAGATTGCCGCCAAGAAAATGAATAGACGGATAAACCAACGTAAAAAGGCCAACTGAGAATAGCCCTGGTTTGCTCTGTCCAGAGCACACGGGCGGGCGGCATGGCACAGACAACGAAGCTATTGAAGAAGCACGTGATGGCTGCCGCTGCGGGGGGGGGGGAAGTATCAACGCAAAATTGGCAAGGCGAGGTCGCTTCGTAGCGCTTGGCGAGTGGGCAAACAAAACGAGAGGGGAAAAATAGAGGAGAGAAAGAATACAGATATGGTAGAGTCCATGTTCTCCAAAAGAAAATAGACTCTCGAACGGTAATCATGTGAAATACAACAATAGCATGCGCTCCATATGTCAATTTTTCACATGCATTCTGCATGGACAAATGAAGCAGCATTTTCTTGAATATCTGCTGCGTTGTGACGACATTCTATGCCCATAAAGGGTAATTCTGGCTGGTCTAAGCAGGCATTATTGAGAAACACGCCCGCCATTGGCTCGGGAGACCAGCAAGAGAGGAAGAGAAACGAACTTTGACTTAATATCCTCCTGCTGCATATGAGAAAAGGAATGGATGGGACTGATTGTAGGGTGACGACCTTGCCAGAAACAGATAAGAAGAAAGTCGGCACCTAGTTTTCGGCAAGAGCCATTGAGGTTCCTATAATTCTGGAGAAAGAGACTGAATGCAGTGGAGTAATATGACAATCTAGTAAAGTGATGTTGGGAGGGGTGGAAGTTTATAAGTGGTACTCCAAGGAAGGCGGAAGTCGGATGACTGTGTATGCATGGCCTGAACGAGATAAAACTACGTTGGTGGATGGTACCGGAGGGCGTTATCGAACTGGCGCCGGATCCTTTCTAGAGAGGAAAGTAGATTTAAAGAAGGAGAAGTTTCTAGAGAGGAAAGTAGATTTAAAGAAGGAGAAGTTTCTAGAGAGGAAAGTAGAACTAAAGAAGGAGAAGTTTCTAGAGAGGAAAATAGAGTTATAAAAGAGAAGTCTCTACGGATTTAAAGTTAAAGGAGAAGGTGCGACTGTGGGCAGCTGCCAAAATATTATATTAAGCACAGTGATCCGCCCCTTTGTTTTGATTGAGTTTGGAAGAATCATCAGTCTTAAGAGTTTTCAGCCTCATTGCACTTGCATCTCTCTTCTTCTTTCATATACTCAGACTGTGTCCATGTCTCTTCACACATTTCCGCCTGCCTTGCGGCATGGCTTGATTACAATCTTCCTTCTTCTATCTTTTTTTCCTTCATCTGTGGCTGCCTTGGCCAAGCCTCGCGACTATAGCCATGCTAGAAGTAGCTATGGCGACAAGTATCTCGTTGGTGCCGGCCGTGCCGATGTCACCGGCCCCGTGACCGAGATAAACATGGCTGGATACGCTTCCTTGGCCCAGTCTGGCTCGGGTCTGCGTCAGCGGATCTACAGCCGGGCGTTTATCTTTGGTGACGTGGACAAGCCAGAGGACCGCGTGGTCTATGTAGTTTTGGATACCCAAAGCGGTGATACGGCCATCAGAAACGGCATCTTGGAGGGTTTGGCGGCTCTAGGCGACGAGTACAAGGTGTATACACGCAATAATGTAGCTATCGCTAGTACCCACAATCATGCCGGTGTTGGCGGATTCTACAACTACCTGCTGCCGCAAATCACGAGTCTAGGCTTTGAGAAGCAGACATACCAAGCCATTGTTGACGGTGCTGTGCTCTCTATCAAGCGCGCCCACGAGAATTTGACGACTGTAAGCTGACATCTTGATGCTGATATTTCACAACTTGTTGATGTCTATCCACTCACTAACACTTTTAGGGTTACCTCGACTTCACCACCACCGACATTGAAGACGGCGGCATCAACCGCAGTCTGTGGTCATACATGCACAACCCCGAAGAGGAACAAGCACAATACTCTGGCTCCGTTGAAAAGACCATGTGGGTGCTCCGCCTGAAGCGCGAGTCGGATCTCAAGAACATGGCCGTGGTCACGTGGTACGCCACGCACGGCACCTCGCTGCTGGAGAACAACACACACATTGCTGGTGATAACAAGGGCGTGGCGTCCTACCTGTTTGAAAAGGATATGGAGTCCGATCCTGATGCGGCTGATGGTTTCGTCGCGGCCTTTAGCCAGTCGGCCATGGCGGATATCACGCCTAATGTTCTTGGGGCGTGGTGTGACGACGGATCGGGGCAGCAGTGCAGCTTTGAAAACAGCACGTGCGCCGACGGAAAGTCACAGTCGTGCCATGGTCGCGGGCCGCTCTTTGATAAGCTCGATTTGGGTGTTAGCAGCTGCTTTGAGATTGGTCGTCGGCAGTACGCAGGAGCCATGAGTGCCTGGGTAAGTTGATGGAACTCGTCAATACATCTCTCACTAACACCGAGTACAGAAAAATATGGACGTCTCGTCAACCAAGATTGTCGGATCCACCGTCAAGGGTTACCACTTTTTCCACAATATGAGCTTTGCCGAGTTCACGGACCAAAACGGCGACGTTGTGCAGACGTGCCCCGGAGCTCTGGGTTATTCTTTTGCCGCGGGAACTACCGATGGTCCTGGCTTTGCCGACTTCACTCAAGCTGATTCAGGCGAGCCTCACGCGAATCCTTTCTGGGGCGTGGTTTCAGATGCGCTTAAGAAGCCCACAGCAGAGCAAAAAACGTGCCAGCAGCCCAAGCCCATTCTTCTAAACGTCGGCCAAATCGACTGGCCATACGCCTGGGCCGCCAATGTCGTTGACATGCAGTCACTGCGCATCGGTCAGCTCATCATCATGGTGGCCTCGGGCGAAATCACCACCATGAGCGGCCGCAGATGGCGAAAGGCCGTGGCCAGCGCTGCAGCACAAGCCGGAATTACACCTGGCGCGGATCCGATTGTGCTCAACAGCGGCCCGTCAAACACGTACACGCACTACGTTACTACGCCCGAGGAATACGACGTGCAGCGCTACGAGGGAGGGTCGACGCTGTTTGGCCGCCATACACTGGACGCATACATCAACCTGACGATTAGCAGTCTGCACTACCTGGCGCCCGAATCGACGGAGCTTCCTGACTCGGGACCGCTGCCGCCGGATAACCGCAAGAAGTCGGTGTCTCTGACGCCGGGCATCACCATGGACTGGGCACCGATTGGCCGCTCGTTTGGCGACTGTACGGTGCAGCCGCCGTCGCATGTGACGACGGGCGGGATTGCGAAAGCCAAATTTGTCGGTGCGAGTCCGCGGAACAATCTCCGGCTAGAGGGTACCTTTGCAGCGGTCGAGAAGAAGGAGGGCGGTTCGTGGGTGCAGGTGCGTAACGACTATGATTGGCATCTTGTGTATTCTTGGTCACGGTCCAACTGGCTGCTAGGCTACAGCGACGTGGCTATTACGTGGGAAGTGGAAGATGATACGCCGCAGGGCACGTACCGGTTAGTGTACTATGGGGATTCCAAGGCGTTAGGCGGAGCGATCACGTCGTTTGTGGGGTACAGCAATGAGTTTACAGTGTCTTCGTAGGTGGAGAATGAACGACCCAGCGGACAAGAGGCGATGAGAATAAGATGGTCACGTGTATATTTGACGGTTGGGTTACTTGTATATACAATTAGGCTCAGTGTATGATGGGGATGTCAAGTTATGATAGCAAGGATACGATACGTCTATATTAAATGCGAGTCTATGAAACGATAAAGGGAATGAATACACAAACAGACGCTAACAAACACAATGAAAGCAAATGCAATATGGGGGGGTTCTAGGGGAGAGGAAGAAGCAGAAAAAAGAGCCTCAACTTCCTTTTTCTTAATCATCCGTGACACCACCATTAAAATCCGCGCATGGCCAGCTCATAAGCGTAGCCAACAGCAATCGTGCTAAACTCCAGAACGTGGGGGAAGTTGTTAGTGTCCATGCTATCGTACTCGGCCAGGGAGTAGGGGCTGACGTTGTCGGGAATCGACTCCATGGTCATCGGCGCCGGGTAGCAGGTGTCTCTTTTTGCAGACAATGAGAAAGATGGGGAATTACATTGGACACGGAAATGCCAATGCAAAGAGACCAGTTTGTTGATTTGTTTAGATTTAGTGCTTGTTGATGAGGGGCTGTGGCCTAGATTGTGTCTATGCACTTGTTTTGCTGCTGCCTCTACTGCGCCTCTTCTTGTACTCTGTCTCTTCTTCCTCATCGTCCATGATCGAATCTGGGTCGTCGAGTTGGTCATACTCAACCTCTCCTGGATACTCGCCCAGAACGCCCGGATGCTCTTCTGTCACGAGATTTTCCTGGTCTGCCCGCCCGCCGCTGTCAATCTCGTCCTCAGAGTGAATATCCCAGTACTCCCTCCCGGCAATCTCCTCCAGCGCCTCCTCCAGCTTCATGGCCTCTGCATCCGGGCTGCCCACATAGTCTCTCGACCGCTGCATCCGCGGCCCCAGCCAGCCCAAAAATGTCTCCACGCCCTTATCCGTCAGCTTCAGCCCCTCGTAGTCCCCCACATCCGCTGCTATAATCCGCGTCTTTAGCCCGCGCATGTACTTACCAAAGTCGGGATCGCAGCGGCGACTGCGCGGCTCTGCCTCGAATCTTTGCACGCTGCGCACCATCTCGTTGCCCAGCATGATTGCCTGCGTCTTGCACGTATGCGGCAGCGCCAGCGGCTGGCGCACGCGCCACGGCGCTTCTCCCGGGTCTGCTTCGGGCCCGTAGACCACGTCGCACGGGTCAACGTCGTACGGCGTTAGCGGCACCTTGCTCAGCGAGACGTCCAGTTGCACGCCGTGGATCGTGTTGTCTGGCAGGCCGCTGGGCGATGCCCGCTCGGCAGCGCTGGCCGTGTACATGAGCAGCGTCTCAGGGATGGCCAGCTGGCTGTTCCACGAGGGGAAGTTCAGATGCATGGGCGGCGGAGCGCGAGACCGCACTGCCAGGCGCCGCAGAAAGTGACTTATGTCGTCGGGATCCGGCGCCAGATCGTAGCGCCGCTCGTCGTGGGAGATGTCAATGTAACCGTACAGCTCAGAGTAGTCGGCAGACTCCTTGCGCAGGCGCTCCAGTGCTTCCTCTTCGCTCTGCGCCATCATCGGCACGTGGCGTTCCTGGTACTCCTGACGGATCGTCCTGTCAAACGTCTGCGGTACTTTGAGGCCTGACGTGGCGAAAAACAAGAATGGGCTAGCCGACGAGTCAAACAGATTGTCCGGCGTCTTGAACAGTGCCGGCATGAGGCGTTTAAATGCATCCAGCGGTGGCGGCAGCGTGGTTGCCTTCTGATGTTTCTCTCTCTTTCTGTGTCCCGCTGCTGCCGTGTCGGGCTTCAGCCGATTATCCCAATGATCCGGCAGAAAGCGCGTCCAATCATACACGCCATCGCAGGCCGCCACGCCGCGAATCGCCACGCCGACATGTGGCCAGCAATTTGTCATTGCCAGGCTGACAGCCAGCGGCGCGCCTAGTTGTGCTCCAAACACGTAGAAATCGCGGCGGGCATATTCGCCGGCGGGCTTCAAATTCTGCGCCAGCCAGGCCCAGGCAAAGCTGACGTCGAAGATGGGCGTTGGCCAGTGCATAGCCGAGTTGACGGCGCCAAAGTGCTGGATCTTGCCGGACCAGCGGTAGTGGATGATGGCCAGCGGAACATCATGTAGGTATTTCGGCACGGGGAAGCGCGAGTCGGTGTCGCCAAATGGCGGCAAGTAGATGAGCACGGGATCGCGCGGTTTGTCCTCGGAAATGTTGTAGAGCCTGCATAAGTCAGACAAAGAAAAACTCGAGAATTTCTCAAGGGTTCATACGATATGTTCACGTGGCCGGCCATTCCAGTGCGCACCGGCACGACTTTTGGCGGTGGCAAGGTCGAGTAGAAGGCATGGCGGTGGTGATTCTGGGGATGAAGCCTAGTGAGTTGCCGTATTGCTACTGCGTGGTTCAAGCATCTCAATGGCGGCGAAAGCATGACTTCACCATTTTATGCGGCGGTGGAAAATTGTGACAGATAGAATTTCCAACAGCTGTGGGCTTTTATAGTGGAGAGAGGGTTTGGATGGTGTAACCCTAATTATCTTGTGATCCATGGTCTATTGTTGCAACTTGTGCTATTCGTCTCTACTTTTTCGAGAGACTCTTCTTTCCACCATCAAACTCGGCCACATCGTACTCATCGGGGTACTTGTCCAGAATGGCCTTCAGCTGGTCCATCTGCGCCTGCAGATCCGGCGTAATCTCCTCGTACATATCCTCAAACATCTGCCGCAGTTCGGGCTTCTTCTCGCGCTCGGCCTCCTTGAACGCCACCAGAATCTCGCGCTTAATCGTCAGCCGCGCCTCCTGCTCCTTTTCCTCGCTCCAGATGCCCTTGTTCTCCATCCACTTGCGCAGCCGGCCAATGGGGTTATCGCGCCGCTTCCAGTCCTCCACCTCGACCTTGGCGCGATACGCAAAGCTGTCGTCTGACGTGCTGTGGTGGCTGACACGGTACGTCATAGCCTCAACGAGAACTGGCCGACCACCGCCCTGCAGCGCCATTTCGCGTGCCTTGAGCGTTGCCGCGCGCACTGCCCAGAAATCATTGCCGTCGACGCGGATCGTGTCGATGCCATAGCCGATGCCGCGGCTGGCAATGCCGTCGCCGCGGTACTGCTCCAGAGTCGGCGTCGAAATGGCGTAGCCGTTGTTGCGGCAGATGAAAATTACGGGACACCCGCGCGTTGCCGCAATGTTGAGCGCTGCGTGGAAGTCGCCCTCGGATGCGGCGCCTTCACCAAAGTACGCGGCAACCACGCGCGGCGGCAGCGATGGGTTTTGCTGGCGCTGGATCTTGAGTGCATAGGCAGCGCCTGAGGCCTGCGGTAGTTGTGTGGCCAGCGGTGACGAGATTGTGTGCTGATAAGATGTTAGCTAATGGGTTTCTGGACATCAGAAAGAGAGGAAAATAAAAAAAAAGGAGAGGAAAAAAAAAAGAAACCAGAAAAAAAGCTTACAATGTTCAGCTCCTTGGACCCGTAGTGCACCGGCATGTTGCGGCCCCTGCCCGGATCACTTTTGTTGGCAAACAACTGGCTCATAAACTCCTTTGTCGTGAATCCTCTCTGCTTAAACACGCCCTGCTCTCTGTATTGGCAAAAGATGACATCCTCTTTCTTTAGCGCACTCGCCGACCCGACACAAACCGCCTCCTCGCCTGCCGACACCATATAAAAACTAACGCGGCCCTGGCGCTGCGCATCAAACATGGTCAAATCCATCAACGACGTAAACAGCATATCGCGGTACAGCTTTTCCACCTCGGCGTCCGTCAGGTCCGGCGCAAAGTCTGCATCGACCGGCATGCCCTCCTGGTCAATGGCGCGGTACGTTGGTAGTGCGGGAATTGCCGACGGCTGCACAAAGCTCAGGCTGTTGGTAAAGTCCGACTTGACGGCGCCGGGAAACGACACGTGCTGCGCATTCGGCCGCTGCGAGAGACTGCTGGAAAAGCGGCGTGGCAGGACCGCTCGGGGCTGTGTCGAGAGAGTCCGAAGGAGAGAGCGGCGCATGGTGGGTGGTGGTGGTGGTGGTAGTTGTTGTTGTTGTTGTTGAATTATTGGTGTGTTAGTCAAAGCTAATCTCTATAAATCAATGTCTCATATGCTGGTTGCAAGAAGTCTCGGTATAAACGCAAAATGAAGCGAATTATTTATCCTGCAAGAAAAAATGATACCATATTTTCATTCGTCTGCATTTCCCGTGCTCTTTTGCTTTTCTTTTATCCTGCATAATTATGCCGACAAAACCCGTGTTTATACCGACCGAGCTTCTTCAAAATCTTCACCAATAAATTGTTGTTTTTGCCGTTTGGGGAAGCTGCTCAAAGGTTTTTGTTAGCCAAAATTGAGTGCCGGGCCAAAAGTACTTTTACGCTGACTTCTACGGAGTACTATTACTTCATTGTGAAGTGAAAAATACCCCATCGTGAAAACTCACTGATATCACATTTTCGCACTCTTCTTGTCGTAAATTAATATTGCTATTGTCGTGATGCCCAAGGCCGCTAAAGAAAATACCATAGTCCGTTTATTCCAAATCCAGGAAGAAAGCTAAAACACCCAATAACCATAAAACCACCAGCCCGACCATGATGGCTGCCATGATGACCCGAAGTCCATCTTCAATGGCACAGGAAAACGCCCGCCGTCCGTAATGAAAATATACCCAATTTTGTTTGGCTAACCCAGACACCGTGCCACACACACAAGCACCAGATACTTTTGATCCCGCGATAGAAATAACAAAAAATAGTAATACAAAAAAACAAAAAAGAAAAGAAAAAACCAGAATTCCACCACTTAAATCGGCAGAAAAAAGATCCCACCATCATACTCTATTGATACCCCGAAACTCCAAACGTGTCTCCCTCCATCCACGCCAGCCTATGCCACAACACCGTGACAATTCCCACCAGGAACTTCATCATAGCCAGTCCTAGGCGCAGCACCTGAATGCCGACCACCAGCACAACAACGCCTCGCCTCATCGAGCCTCTCGTCGCCTGCATAACAAGGGTGCTGCGCGCCGCAAGTCAATGTCCAGTACCAAGCAACAGTCGTCGGTTACTCTTCATGATTCGGTTCAGGCGAACCTCGAGGTTATCCGAGTCGCGTTTGGCCTTCTCGTACGCGTTTTCCGCCTCCGAAACACTCAGTCGCGGCGGGTCACGCAATGTCATCGCATTACGATCCAGCATTGAGCTCGGCCGCTGCTCATAGCTACTGCGGTGAACCACCCCAGGCCCGGCGGCGTTACTCTCCACCGAGCTAGTGATAAAACCAGAGCTTGTGTTGTAATAAATCTCGCCCATTGACGACAATCCCGTCGGAAGGTGGTTGTAGATAATCGGAGCAATATCATGAATAGTGGCGTCGGCTCTGACATTATCTAGCGCTTTCTCCGAGGTAGGAATGTTGGGTAGGCTGTAATAGAGTCGTGGCATGATTGCCTCGTTGAGGAACGAAAGACTCCTCTCTTGACAAATCTTGCCGTCAACATCCCGCACCTTGCCATCTTCCGTTTGCGGGAAGAAACTCGGCGGCCCGCTAAGAACCACCCGGTTGCGCACAAGCGTGAATCCCGGAGTTCCCGGGAGGTGTGCATCCGATACAAACGTGCGCGGGTTACCCACATCAGCTGCAAGTCGCCCTTGGTATTCCAGGTACCGATCCTCCTCTTCAACAAGGAGGTTGCGCACAACATCCCCATTCGGCGTGACCAGCAGTCGGAGGCCGTTGTGGAACTTGCGGATGGACTTTCCGGAGCGTAGAGAATCGATGTCGTCGGGGCTGAGGGTAAAATCAAGCAAACCTTCGCCAGCTTCGAGTTCATAATCCTCCCGGTCAGCCGTTTTCTGATCAACAGGTGCATTCCTCCAGGCATCTCCGAGAGCCTTCTTGACTTGCTTCGTAAGACCGTCGTTGGCTGAAGTGGCAAAGAAGCTCAGCTTGTCAAGCGCAGGAAACAGATTCTGCGCCCGAAGCTTGCCAAAAATCTCAGAGAGCGTGGATGTCGACTCGGAGGTATCGTCTTTGGGTTCGTCCTTTTGAAGCAGTCGATTTTTCTCGTTCTGGGCAGCAGCCTCAGCCGCAGCTTGGTCAGCAGTGATCACCAGAGGCTCCATCTTTTCCACAACCGCTTTACACGTCTCGGCCTGTTCGGGCTTCTCCGAGCCTTCAGCGATGGCTTTGCCCTTGGAGGGAGGCTCTAGCGAGGCAGATGCCTGAGCCGGGGCCGGAGCCGATGCCGGAGCCTGAGCTGGAGCCTGAGCG
The DNA here is from genome assembly GCA_001513885.1 of Thielaviopsis musarum. Lineage (NCBI taxonomy): Eukaryota > Fungi > Ascomycota > Sordariomycetes > Microascales > Ceratocystidaceae > Thielaviopsis > Thielaviopsis musarum. Next base: position 58,105 of record LKBB01000109.1, read on the forward strand.
GTCGGAGTAGCCGGAGCAGGAGCCAGAGCCTTGTTTGGCGCATCATCAGTTGACTTCCCCTTGTTCATTTTGGAATCCTTACCCTTCTTCTTGTCGCCAATCTCTTTCGCCTTTGCTAGAACGCTGGAATTTTCGGGGCCCTCCACCGAATTACCATCACTGGCAGCAATACCATTAGAGCTAGTAGAATCGTCGCCATTACGAGGCCGTGCATCCGAGACTTGAGCGGAAAATTCGACTGTGCTCGAATTTGTCCCCGTAGGAGCACTAATGGTGGCGATCTTGGAAGAATCGTCTGCTTCGCCCTCTTTAGGCCCAACCGGCGATGTGGTAGCTTGGGCGGTGGGCTTTTTAGCCGGAGCAGACTTTTCCTTCTTCTGCTTCTTCTTGCGGCCCAGGACAGGAGCATGTGCTTCTTCAGGCTCCACGACCAAGGCTGCCTCAGTTAGAGCAGCCACTTCCTTCGTAACACCCTTTCTCTGTTTCCGCTGTTGGCTCTTGGTGGTACTACGGACAGGTGCCGTGCCAACTCTATTAGGAAAAGGTGGCGGAGAGTTTGTGCGGGACGCAGAGATTGATGTCGATACTATCGAAGCACTATCGCTAATAATCTCGCTATTACTCGTGGGTGTTAAAGGCCGCTGGAAGCGACTTGGAAGTGAAATAGGCGCAACAGATATAGGAGATGTAAGCGGGGGCGTCTCAACCTTGCCAACCGCTGTCCCAGTAAGACGGATAGTTTTCGGGGCCGAGCGGTTCGCTGGGGAGGGAGAGGCTGTCACACTTGACTGCGATCTAGCAGGGAGAGGAGAGGAAGCCTCAGCAGGAATATCGACCTTTTTGACGGACAAAGACTTGGCGTGAACTGGAGTAGTAATGCTAATAGTTGCGGCACGCTTTGCCTTTGGAGTTTCTGCAATCGATCTCTTTGGGGAGTTCGTGGAAGCAACGCGTGATAGAGTAGCGGGAACAGACGAACGGGAAACTGCAGATTTGTGCGAGTCGAGAGCAGGAAAGTCATCATCGTGAAGAACCGACGGAACGGGAGGCTTGGAGCTTGTCACCTTAGACATGGGCGTCCGAGGTGTCTGCGGCTGTACAGGTTCGGTCGAGGAAGAGGATACACTGCCATCCTTGTCTTTTTCGGTAACCTTAGCAGCAGCGCCAGCGGCAATCTTGGCCAATGTGTTAGGTCGTTCGGGCGTTGATGGGCCAGCAGAAATAGCTACACTCTTGCCTTTTGGCGAAGCCATGGGAGTGGACATGCTAGCGGGAGGGGCAGCAGTGAGAGGTTGCGTAACCGACGAACGACGGCTATTGGCGGTAGGCTCAGCATCTGCTTTGAGAATAGCAGCCTGGGCAAGAGTCGGCTGGGGAGTGTTATCGGCATTAGGTTGTACCTGAATAGGGAAACCGGGAGGTCCGAGACTGGTACGACCAAAGCCCGGAGGTGCAATACCAGGAGAAGAGAGGCCAGGAGGGGCAGATATTCCAAGTCCAGGAGGAGGTTTGGGAGTTCCAGCTCTGATAGAGTTGGCAGAATGGTTAACATCCCACGACTCATCTGAAACTAGAGCGTCAACGTCGGGAATAGCTACAGAAAGCTCTAAAAGGTCGTCATCTACAACACAGAAATATTAGCAATCAGAGTCATAGGACGTAAGAAGCCTGTTGTGATTTGAGTGAATAAATAGTGAGAGTGGCAGTGTAAGTCAGGTTTAGACGGCGGCTAAAAGGTTGAAGTGAGTAATGAATCAACGGCAGCTTGATGGTTAGTTTCAGCTGTTACGCGGCTGCGAGCATTAGTGGCTTCTTCTTCTTCTTCTTTCCTCTTCAGTAGCATTTCTATCTTCGTCAACTGGGTCCAGCTGGTAGTGTGGGCAGGATTCTGCACTCGGCATGAGGTATGGATAATAAAGCTAGTGCAGAAGAAAAGAATTGCAGAAAAGGCAGAGTCCTTAACGGAGCGGCGAAAAATACAGAATATAACAACAACGCATACGAAGGAAAATATATGTACAGGGATACAGGATTTGGTCTAGAGATGTCCAGAGTACACACCACGTCTGTCATCGTCGGCCTCGGCCCCTTCTGGGGGGAGAAGCAAGGCAATGAGAGTTCGGCAGATAATAATGATAGAGTGAAAAGGGGATCGTAATATATTGATCCGAAAGGTGAAACGAAGATAAAAGAATAATCAGTGCGAACCCAATAGTCTAGAGAGCCTAGAATGAGAGGATGCCTGATAAAGTTATCATACATGAAGAGAAAGCGCTCATGGAAGACGACGAGTTTCTTGGTTCCAAGTTTAGAGTTTGCATGCGACTAAACTTGGTGGCGGCGGACTTGACTGACGTGGGTTTGCGAAGCGCATGCTGGTCGCAAATACTGGAACTCCAAACTCAACAGATAGAGCCATATCCGAAGTCCCTTGCTCGACCGGAGCTCGAAAAAGAAAAAGAAAAGTGGCATAGGCATTTGTTGAGCCAGAACAGAGGGAAAAAAAAATGAGAACGGGATATAGATGAGCGCAACAGTCGGACAAGGTAAACAAAGAGAATGAAGAATGGAGTCCAGGTGGGTGAATATTAGTCGTTGAAGCGGATCGCAAGCCCCCAGAAAACATCGCAAACAAACGCATTGGTGTATGCAAAACGTTCCCTCCAGTGTTGTGTGCCTTGAAGCAGACGAAAAAAAAAGAAAAGATTGAAAAAGAAAACGCCAAAGGGAATAACAGAAAAAGAAATAGAAATATCCAAAGCACACGCCGGTGATGGAAAAAGCCTCTAAATGCCGACCCAAGGAACCCCAAAGAAGAGCAACCAGAAACAGATAAAGGAAAAACAAACGCAGTGAAGAAAAAGCAAATAATAATATGGTATGGAAGAATGTGTAGTGAAGAGAAGAGCAAACAACAAATGAACCCAGAATGCCAATCGAAGATAGAAAGCCGTGGAAAAGGAAAAGAAAAGATAACGAAGCCGCCAAATGCTCACCACCGGGTGCCGTAACCCGCGTTGTACATCATGTTGGGATTATACCCACCTTGACTCTGGCCGCTGAAAAGACCCTGACCGACTCCCACGCCGCCAAGACCGCCGACTCCGACTCCAGTGTTGCCCTGCGTCTGATGCTGCTGCATTCTGGCCTGCAGAATGCTCGGGTCCGCAAGATCAACTAAGCCACTCCCCCCAGAGGAGGAAGTGTTAGCATGTCTGTGCTTCCTTCCCTTCTTCTTCTGCTTAGGGCCATTATCTTGGTAAACTGCAGATGCCCCAGTCTGCTGTTGTTGTTGTTGCTGGGGACCGTACAGTGTTGCCAGAAGACCTGAAGCCGAAGGCGAAGGTTGGGGAGGGATGGAGGAGAGGGTGAGGGACGATGTGGGGGTGAGAGACAGAGAGGTAGGGGGGTATTGATTCGAGAATAAAGATGCAAGGTACTCACGCTTTCCCGCCTGGGCTTGCGCCTGAGCTTGTGCCTGGGCCTGGGCCTGGGCTTGATTATTAGTGCGGTCACGCAAAATTGTCTGAAGAAGGGCCTCGTTGGCTTCTTTGGGTGCCGCGAAAGTCGAGTTGCCGAATGATGGGGCTTGGCCGAACATGTTGGGAGGGGTGCCAGTAGACTTGAGTCCAGGGGGAGGACCAGATACCGACGTCGGATAGTATTGGCTGCCTTGACCATGGAATGAAGACTGCTGCGCTGCCATCGATCTTTGGGCAAGCAGACGGGGGTTGGTCGCAAGCTGAGAAGCATTATCAGCACCGAAGCCAAGACGAGAAGACTGGCGCGTATGCGAAGGGAGAGGGAACATTGAGCCTTGAGCTACCAGACCCTGAGAGCTATGCTCGCTAAGAGCGCTCTGGCTGCGAATGTACAGCTGCTGCTGAGGAGTCAACGAACGACCACCAACGACACCAACAGGGGTGGCTGACTGGGAGCCAAAAGCAGAGCCAATAGCAGCGTTGAAGGAAACATCAGCACGCAACTGTTGAGGGCCAGGCTGGCGCTGAGTAAAGTTATCGCGAGGGGGTTCCCGATCTTCAGGCTCGCCGCCAAGAGCAAGGCTACCACTGCTCTCTGGTTCACCTTCATCGACTTCAGGGGCCTCAGAAGGCGATTCCTGGACACCAACATCGCGACTAGCCTCGCGCATAAGACGACGCTTTCTTCCACCTTGAGGATCAAACAAAGGCGGGAAAGAAGCAACCTGAGCAAGGTCTTCCTCCGTCAGTGGGCGGATAGACCAGTCAGCATTGAGATCCCGAATGATTCTCTTCATCAGAGCCTCCGCTTCCGTTTCCGGTTCAGGCTCGAGCCGAGGCTCTTCTTCAACGGGTTCCGACTCAAGAGCCTCGACGGGCTCAGGAATAATAGCGGGAGCGGGAGCGGGAGCGGGAGCAGTTGCCACCGGTTCAGGTTCGACTGTCGGAGGATCGGCCGGGGCGCTGGGCACTGCCTGCTCTGACGCAGAGGCGGAAGAGGCAGAGCTTGAAACCTTGCTCTTGCCCTTTTCGTTCGTAGTCGTGGTAGTTGCAGGAGGCGGAGGCCCTTCAACACTAGGAAGCTCTTCCATAGCTTCGTTGTGAGACTCGTTGGGCACTGGCAAAGCATTGGAAATTGCAGGGCTGGACGTGGCGGTAGCATGGCTACCTCTGCGACTTCTTTGCTGGTTGGTGCGGGCCCAGTTTGCGGAAGATGGGAGAGCCGACCCGTCAGTGCTCTGGTCCGAACCGTCTTTGCTAATGGTCCGGGCCATAGGCTGCGATGAGGGGGCCTGTAGGGTTCTAACAACAGGAACTTTCGGTGTTGTAGCAGTCGTAGTCCCGGAGTTGCCATAGGGCCGCTGCATGTGGATACTGTTCATCGAAGACAGATCCTGGCGAGTGTAGCTGTCTTCTTCGTCCCCAAGCTCGTGGAGGAACATGCACTGCCGGTTAGAACATTGTTCATAACGTAGCCAAGCCGAGCAGTACTTGGTTGTACCAAGCTGGGCCTTGAGAACACGGTCGCCATTGTGTGACCCATTAACAGCCTGTATACAGCGAGAGGCCTCTTCGGGTTTCTCGAACGTGACATAGATACCAAGGGACTGGTTCTGGCCGTCAGATGTTTTCCGGTTGCTGATCGATATCTTCTGAATATTGCCATATTGACCGAAAAACTCGGGCTTGCGCAGGGTTTTGAGTAGCTCGTCTTCGCGAACAGTTGGTGTGAGTCCTGTGACGTAAACAAGATTCTTCTGTACGACACGGACGCCGACCAAGTTCTTGCGGCTCTCTTTCTCAGCCTCGCGTTTCTGCGTCTCGCGTTGGCGTTGCTCTTGAGCTCGCTTCTTTTGGTTCTTTTGAACGTTGGCATTGAACTGGGCAACCCTGTTAAAAATATATATGTTAGATTCTCTCCAAGGCATTTTGATTTGAGGCCGAGGGGCGGTAGGTAGACTGCATACTCTTCTGGAGTGACGACCTTATATTTAATAGTCTTGTCATCGTAAGGTCGGCGGCATGCTGGACACAGTCCATTCATGTTGTTGCGGATGTTGTTGAAGCAGAACTGGCAGACCTATTTTCAGAAACACAAAGTATTAGTTTCAAGGTACCACAAAGTGAATATAAGCTGTATGGCTATTGTCGTGACATCTAGGAGTGAAATGAAACGGTAGATACGCACCTGGTAACCACAGGGGCATGGATGGAAGCTGCGATCTGAGAGATCGAACTCTTCAATGCATAGCGGGCTAGTTGTAAACGGGATGTTAGTAACAAAGTAATAAGCTAATGATTTGACGATGCTTAAATGCCGGCATCGACAGCAATTGATGGCTAAATAAGGCAACATACCAAGTGTCTTCCTCATCATCAATGAAACTGTCCTGGGGCGCCATTGTGATTGATTGTTGGTTAAGAATTAAAGTATAAAGAAAAAAGGAAGGAAGGTGACAACAAAGAAAAAGTGAAAATAGAATTAATGCAGTAAATGGGACGACAGTGTGCAGGGCGGTTTGTCGTGATAAAAGGGCGGGTGTGTGGTGTATGGTGTATGTGTTTGTTTGCTTGCTAGGAAGGAAAAAACAGAGCGATGTGGTGGGTGGTAGGAGGTAAAGAAGTAGGAGGTCCGCTGTAATGTTTGGAGAATAGAGAATATTGGCTGGACCATCCAGTAAAGTCAGCAAACCAGGCGCGCTAGTCCCACTTTAGCCACCTGCCGATAACCAGCCGGTACATCTCTCACGTGATCTGTGCGGGACAAGCAAAAGTTGATACAACAGTACTTCGGAGGCAATGCAGCCCCACACCCATATGGAAGTACTACTTTATCGCCTCCAATGGCGAGGCTCGCGATTGACCAGTGGAAATCTGAACAAAACCCCAGACTTGGTGCTACGTCTAAAGCCTTACCAACGGCCAAGGCCAGAAAGAAACCAAGCTGTTCACTGGGCTGACCTGCAGCGCTCGCCTTCTGAAAAGCTTCTTTTTTTGGGCGATTTTGTCCCCGCGCATATTCAGTCTGGATTTTTCTTCCGTTTTCATTATTCGCCTCAATTGTGCCCCAGTAAATCCTCCGCCCATCAACCCAATTCGCCATGGCTTTGCGGCTTTCCCGGAGCAGAGCTGCTACGGCGGTTCTGCAACCGTCTAGGCCAATTGTTAGCGTCAGATGTCTCTCAACCTCCGCCACCAAGCTGGTTGCCATGCCCAAGGATGCCCCGGATATGCGCCGTGCCAAGCGTGCGGTTCCGGCTGCCACGCTAAACGCTCCTTTGGTTAACCCCGCCGACAAGTATGCTACCAAAGCCGATAACCTGCACAAGTATGGCACGTGGATTATGGGCTGTCTGCCCAAGTACGTGCAACAGTTTTCGGTCTGGAAGGACGAGCTCACCATTCACATTGCGCCGGCTGGTGTGATTCCCGTTTTTACATTCCTCAAGTGTAAGTTGGCCCAATTCAATTGTCCAATTGGAAATCCCTTTCTAGCTCCCTTTCTGAGTAAGACTAGAGACTAACCCCGCTATCTCGCTTTCCTCTAACAGACAACACTTCCGCCGAGTTTACGCAGATGAGCTCTGTCACCGCCAATGATTTCCCCACTCGTGACCAGCGCTTTGAGGTTGTCTACAACCTGCTTAGCGTGCGCTACAACTCCCGCATCCGCGTTAAAACCTACTGCGACGAAGTCACACCTGTTCCCAGCGTCACACCTCTGTACGATGGAGCTAATTGGTATGAGCGCGAAACATACGACATGTTTGGCATCATTTTCTCTGGCCACCCCGACCTTCGCCGCATTATGACCGACTACGGCTTTGAGGGCCACCCTCTGCGCAAGGACTTCCCTCTGACTGGCTACACCGAAGTCCGTTTTGACGAGGAGAAGAAGCGCATTGTGTACGAGCCGCTTGAGCTTACCCAGGCCTTCCGCAACTTTGAGGGTGGTACTACCGCCTGGGAACCGGTTGGGGCCGGCATCGACCACAAGCCCGATACATTCAAGCTTCCCACTCCCAAACCCGAGGAGAAGACGGAGGAGCCCAAGAAATAATGACAGCACCATAGCAGGATCAACAGTAACAGCCAGCTTCAGTAGCGGCATGTGTAGATACAGTCAACCCTATCAAAGGATCAGAACAGATAGTTTAACACAGAAACCTTTATTTGAAATTTCACATGCCCAATGGAGCACTACAGTCTCGGAAGATACATATTCATGGCACAAGAGGTAGTAAAGTGTAATAACCAACAACTAACCTAAAAAAAAAACAAAGGCTTGAAATTATATTCACCCAAACACCATTTTATTCCCATTTCAAACTAACAATAACCATCTGGGGATGTCAAAAAAGAAGAAATAATATATCGGGCCATCCCTTGCCAGATTTTGAGTAATACACCGCACACATAAACCCAACGAACAAAATAAAAATAAACAAACGCAATATCAGAGAATAAAAGATAAACTCTAATAAGGATGATGTGCAAACTAAAACAAAAGAAATAAAGACAAAGAACAAAAGAAATGATGAGGAATGGGCAGTAAGCGAGCATATAGATACTCAGGTATGCTTATGAAAGGTGAAACGCGCCCTGGCCTTCTCTGATGGCCGTCATAAGACGCTTGCGCATCGTGTCAAGATTGCTGTAGTCGGGAAGCTTGAGATAATTAACACACGTCATGACACTCGGAAGGTAGTCGTCGGGGGTATTCGGGGCTTCACTCGGACGGCAAACGACGGTGAACATGGGCTTGAGAGAACGGAAGCCTATAAAGTAAGTTAATATCACAATTACAGATCGAGGTTATAAACTGAAATTACCTCCGATGGGAAGCTTCGGGCTACCGGTTGTGAACTGAAGGAAGTCGCGACGCTCTGTATCCGACAGCGTGCTCATGACCTGGAGCAGATTCTTGATGCTCCGGCTGTCCATGTTGAAGCCGTGATCGGCCTTGATCGAATCCATAAGAGCTACAAGGCAACGTTAGCAACAGTACAAACAAACCGTAGTATATAAAGCAGCTTACTTTCAAGGGACCAATCTTCGTCAACTCTGCCAAACAGCGAAACAAGCTCATCTGGAGTGAACGCATTCAGTGCCGTGTACGGGAACACGGTGGTGAACCCGGCACGGAAAGCATCAATCTGGCGGCGAACGCCGGAGCCAAGCGTCATGTCAATGACGAGATCCAAGTACTTGTCGACATTTGCAACGGTTACACGGTTTTGAGAGCCCTTCAGCGAAAGATCGATGTTGGGGTACCCGGGAAGAGTAAAGTCAAGGCACAGGTCATCAAGGCTGCAGCCCTCGACAACGACATCTTCGTACAGTGATGTTTTCTCTGCATCAGTGAGCTCCGGCTCATCGTCAATCTCCTTCTTTGCAAGGGCAAACTTCTTAATCAACTTCAGAGAGCGCGCCAGCGTGGGATCCACACTCTTAACAGCACCCAAAGACGGGCGAACACCCGACATGGACCCGTCACCAATGCGGAAGAATATGGGGTTCATGTGAATGTCGATAAGACGGGAATCGAGCATTGAACGAGCCACAAACTTGCCCAGCATAGTGAAGAGGTGCAAGATGCGAGAACCATTGGACGAACTGAGCTGAGCCTTAGTCATGGGTCTAGGGAAAAGACCCGTGGCGCCCATCACATAATGCTCATCATCAGGAGTGTCGAGATCACGCCACAACTTGAGCTTCTTCTTCGCAAACTCGCGGCTAATGGTGGCATAGAACTCCAAAGTAGGACCAAGACCAGTGCCAACTTCTTCAAAGTACTCAACCTCGAGAATACTTTGCCCAGATCCGTAAAGGTTCATCACCTTAAGAGCAGACTCAAACATCTTCGAGCGACCAATGCGAACCTTTTGGCGCTGGAGACGGCCAAGGAACTGGCGCTCATCACGGGCACGGCGATCATCAGTACCTTGAGCGCTCTGCCATCTAGCCATTGATCGTGCATATCCGAACGATGTAGACTGGAGGAAGAGATGGCGAGTCTCGAACGGGAACAAGAATGGGTAGCATCTCGCCAAGTCCTCAACCCAGTTCGGCAAGCAATTGCTAGCCACAACCAAGGGCTCTTCCAGCTGGCGGTTGAGTTTCGCAGTGAGCTTAGTGTTGACAAACTGAGTTAGAGGCTCAACATTCAGCCGGACAATATCCGTGTTCTCAGCCATGACATCCTCGATATTCGCATTGAGATCATGGAGAATGCGAAGAAGTCGCAAGACTGAGGCCGTGATGGGGTGCTGAGTCAACGAAGAAGGAATGCCGTCAGACGTCGAGCCCTCCGGGCTATCAACAGAAGCAGGCTGAGAGGAAGAAGCGCGTACAGTCGCGCTGCCAAGAACCTTGCGGTACTTTATTTGGTGAACCGTCGTCCAAACATGGCGGCCGTGGTTCTCGTCGTTGTTCTGGAAGTTGTAGATCGTCCGGAAAACAGTGTGATCGTTGGGGATAACCTTCCCATCAATCGAGAACTCAATATGCCATTCAGTAGGGGGCGGGGGAGACTTAGAGGCAGCCTGGGCAGCAGCCTTCCGTGCCCGCTTACTGGTTGGTGGAGAAAGCGAGGGCGCCTTTGATGTGGAAGCCTTGCTGTGCGATTTCGGACTTCTGGTGGGAGTCGAAACCTTGGTATCACTGGCATTTTTGCTGCTGTCGTGCGCAGTACCAGAGTGGCCAGGCGACGAATGATGCCGGCCCTCAAACTCACTCAGCAAAGCGTCCAGGGCGCTCGCTGCAGGGTCGCGCTCCTCGTGGTCTGAATCTTCGTTATCGTTGTCGCAGTCAGCGGAACCTTCCATCGCTTCATCTTCCGAAGATGACTTGGCTGAAGGAGTTCCGGTAGCATCAGGATGATGATGCTCTTTTCTAGCACCACTGTTGGAGCCAGGTGTGCTTGGAGCTTCATTGTCCTGCCACTTGTGTTTTCTGGTTTGAGATTCAGACGCAGGACCTGGACGGTGGCCGTTCAAAGCTCCGAGCTGGGCAGCAAGACGCTGAGCATCAGCCGATGAAAGCGTGCTGCTGTTGTTAATCGCCGCGAGAGCTTGCGATAAAGCGGCAAGCCGATCTGAGGAATCAATACTGTCGCCGAAATCAGTCGCGTGGCTGATACTAATCCGAGGTCGTAGATAATCTGCCAAAGATTGGAAGGACGCTATCGCATGGATAGAGACCATGAGGCTACGATAGGCGCGAGGAACATTGGAGTCTTCATCAGCAACAAGCTTCAGCTTGATCTGCTTTGCCAGGAACGACGCAGAATTGCCACGGTTACCCTCAAACGGACTCTGCTGAATCGTGGTGATGTCAAAGTGTTCCGAGCGGCTAAGAACATCTTGGAGCTTATGAATCATGGAACTAAACGGCGTCTGCGGAGAATCGGCAATGCCTGTCTTTCCCTTAAGCTTGGATGTAGTACCCATGAAAATCTCGAGGAACGTGGCCTGGGCAGTGCGAGCAAGATCCTCATCAGGATTTCCAAAGATATCCAGCAAAACTTTGATAAGACCGGAATCAAGAATCTCCGCACTAGTGACGCTGTCCAGAACATCGGTGTCAAAGTAGCCTGCAAGTTGTGTGAACAGGGCTTTGCCGGCCTCGGGTGACATGTCGGGAGCATTGCGATCAAGGAAGTGTGCCTCCAAACCCTTCGAGAGCTCTGTAAGGGTCGTCAAAATTTTAAGCGCCTTCTTCTTCATTTGCTTGCTCTGCTTCTCATTCTCGTGGGTCTCTAGAAACTTCTTTGCCAAAGTCCGAATCTGGGTCTGGGCAGACATGACATCTCTGGCAACCTGGCCAACGCCGTCATCACTATCGGACTCGTGGGAACCAGATGATTCGGAACCAGAGTCTTCATCGTGATCCGAGTCATCATGCTTCACATTGGCCTCGTCGTGGCCATCGGGATCGTCATAGTCTAAGGCTTCTTCTTCTTCTTCGGACTCGTTGTCGCTAAACGCAGCCTCAGCAACAACCGCATCGTTGTCCTGTTGGTCACCAACAGCTTCGTCATCAGCCTCTCCATTATCAGACTCGTGCTCCGAATCCACTTGAGCATCCGCCACAGACTTTTCACTAATCTCCTCAACCTCAACCGCATCCTCAGCCGAGAGCTTTGTGATTTCGGCAATAACACCCTCACGGTAAAGCTGGTAGCGATAGACGTCACCAAGTCTGCTGAGCAGGAGCCCACTGCTTTGAAGGGCCATCGAAACCAAGGTGTGGTGGTCCTTCTGGGAGAAAATGGCGGCCAGGAACGAAGCGTATGGCACCACAGAAAGGGCCTCCAGGAGAATCGACTTGTCGAGATTGGAGAGCATCTTGATGTGTGCAGTCATGACACGCTGACGGACATCCAAGTTGACAGTGCTGGAAAAGGCGTCGGTGAGGGTGGGGAAGAGAATCAGTGCAAAACGGCGAACCTCGGGTAGGCATTCCTTCAAAAGTTTGATACGCTTTTCGTTGTTGACCTTACTCAAATGGCGATCCGTAGCGAAAAACGAAGCCTGAACAAACTCGAGGCTGCCTGTAGACTCACTCGGTAGAAGTTCGCAAATCACATTCAGAGTTTCCATGATTTGCTCCCGAGGCCGGTGTATTAAAGCTTGCATGATAACGACGCTGTCGAGCTTGGACGCTATGTCATCAGTTTCACCCGGGGGGGCAACACCAGTCAACATCTGGTAGAGAGTCTCCACAACATTGAGTCTGAATAAATCAGCCGAGAGTTGAGGGCTTGCGCGGGCGGTATGAGCCAGGACTCTGAGAAACTGTGTGTGGATGCTGGAACTAATCAGGTTCGTAGTCCCAGGCACCAAAAGACGGAGAACAGCACGTAGAAGATCAACAGTAACCAGCTCCTCAAGCTTAGAAGGGTGGTACTTGAAGCTCTCAACGATGCCAGAGACACAGAGCGACGCTTGCTCGACAACACGCTGGTCACTGCTAGAGAGGACATCGAGAAGCTTAGGCATGCAATCCCGAACAACTGGGAAAGAATCCTCAGGGATGTTGCGGCAGCAGTTGGCAGCAGTTGTGACGGCGGTTCTTTGGGTGCCAGTCGCGAAAAAGTCGAGGTACGAGAGACATGCTGTCAGGCCACCTTCCCGTACAATAGCAGCAGGAAATTCTTGAGAGATTTTCTCAAGGGTACTCAAAGATTGTTCGGCGACATCAATGAAGGAAATTTCCAACAACTTGCTGCAGAGAACTGGAACCGCACCACAGTAGACGATGTTTCCGACACTTGAAGGGAGAGCCTCCATAAGATTGGCCAGACACCGGCAGGCAACAAGCATAATTTCCGGGGTTTTGTCGGGCTGCATCAAAATAAGCAGTTCCTTGACAAGTGCATCTGGAGAAATTTGACCTTGGAGGTTATCCTCAGTCGATACGAGAAGAATTTCAGAAAGTTCTTGGAGGGCGGTATGCTGAATAATTTCGTCGCCGTTGCGGAGGCTTTCGATAATATCACGCATCCGACTAGACATTCCGGTCATCATCCCGGTGAGTGCTCTGAGCGTGTGAGAGAGGTGACTGGCGCCATACTCGCTAAAGGGGTCTTCGTCTTCGTCGTCATATCTGTGGTCATGCTCATCGCCGTGATTTTCGTCGTCCTCGCTTGAGTGCTGAGAATCATGATGGTCAGGCGATGGAGAGTGGGCCGAATTTTCGGTGCCAGTCATGGCGGCATCCTGGTCTGATGATAATTCGGGATCCTTGTGCTGTTGAGAGGAACTAGAAGGGCCGGCGGTTGAGTCTATTGAGAAGTGGAAATGTTAGATGCAAAACGATCCATACATACGTCATCGTGGACTTTATGGCATATGTTTTCATTGACATACCTGATGAATCATCGGAAATCTTCTGGTTTTCGAGATGATTAGAAGCTGCTGAAGGCGAAGACATTGTGACGTCTTCCGGTTTTTGGTTGTGTCTGGGCGTATAAGTAAGCTTTATGAATTTGTGGAAACTTTTGGGGGGCGATGGGGTTTATATACTCTTGGTCGTCCATAGTGGGAACTTTAGCTTTCCGAGAACCAGACACTGCCGGTGAAGGATTCTGGGCGGCAGCGGTAGTCTTTCGTCTTTTGCCTTGTCTGGTAACAGGCGACGACAACTCTGGGGACGTGGTGGGGTCACTGGGTGGGATATTTTTCCGCTTGCGTATGGCAGAAGACGGAGGCGGGGGTTCGGCGGCTAACGGAGCCGGATGTTGGGATTGATTATCGTTTGTGCTCAGGCTATTGGGGTTTAGTGGGTGGTCGGAAGGCTGAGATGCGACGGCTCTGCTCGCAGCTTGACGAGCGGATGACCTGGTAATTCTAGGCATGGTCAGTTAGTACTGAAAGCCTGCGCAAAGTGTCGATGCAGCCAATGAAATCATCGAGCATGCGTGAGCGATTGAATCATTCAACGCTATAGCAAATGGTCGGAATAACGCTCGAGGATGGCAAAAAAAAAATTGTTGCTCTGCAAGTGATTCAATACTGTGCCTCGTGACCTTTAAGACCAGGAAAACGTAAATGGGATGTTGGAAAGAAGAAAGATTGAGAAGAAATAAGAAAGAAAAAAAAACATCACTGCCAAAAAAAGAAATGCGCTAAAGGTGTATCTCTCCAGTGAAGGCTCCGTAAATATGGTTGTTGCAGGCAGCAGAAGCGACTCAAATCCACTACAGGGATTGGAAATCAAGTCAATCAAGGCAATATAGCACAGCAAAAATACAGAGATGGCTCCTGCTAATCACAGGCGATAACAGATTAGAGTTGGTGGATTTCAGTGGGCCACTAGGCGCAACACTGGATAATTAGGAAATAAAGGTCGATTGTGTGGCAACAGAAACAAAAATGTTTGAAGTAAATGATTCACAGCTGTGATGCACAGCTAGGCCTTGACGGGAACGTATTGTTGGTAATGAATTGAGATAGATGCAGCTATTGGCAAGGGCACAAAGCTGTAGTTTGATGAGTATCCTGGTTAATGTAGCATCACTTGACATACTCGCAGGTAAATAGAAGAAATAGAAGCAAGGCACAGGATGACAAAGGCAACTTGGTACATATTACTGAGATGCACTGGCTTCGAACATCAAGATGAGATCGCACATAGGCGAACCAGTAACCAAGATAATACGTTGTCCCGGTGGACTTTGACAGGTTTCGGCGCTGATAAAGGCAAATAGCGAATGCACGAGTTTACAGGTCCGACACGAGGGGGGGGGGCTAAAAGGCACATTTCCAAGAAAGAGGCAACATACCGTCTGCTTAAGAAAGGAGCGTTCTCGGGCTGCGAGGAAGACGGCTGTCGAGATGACTGATCCGGAGTGCGAGATTGGCTATGAACGGCAGATGCGTCGTGAGAATGGTTGGTAGCTGCGCGGTATCGAGCTCGAGATTGTTGGTAGGATTGCGTTTGCGATGAGAGATGGTCGTCTAGGCTATTAACGGTGCTTTTATTTCGGTCTGCCATGGATTACGCCATTAGGCAAAAAGGCCACGGCCGTAGAGGTCGGCAAAACAGACAGCAAGCACGCAGCGACAATGTACTGGCTTTGGCTGGTATTAACGCTGGTTGCAGGGCGATCAGAGACGTAGCAAATTAAGCCCAACAAGTCGAGAATGTTGGACGATAACGGTTCAAGAGACCGGAGCAAGAAAGTAATAAGCTGATGTCGGAGGGAGGCCGGAGCTTAGTAAAAGCGAGCAAGCTGTAGCGATTCAAGGGCAGTGGTGGTGGTGGCGACTGCAGGCGAGGCGAACATAAAATGAAACACTAGATTGTACCGCACAGCTTTTCATTTGCCTCAGCAATAAAGCGAGAAGTGGGAAAAGCCAGATACCGGATTATCACAGACGGGTCCTTTCAACCTAATGGGTAGCTCGTTTGTTTGTTTCTTATTGGTGCGATGAGTCTGCGATAGGATAGACAGTGAAGTGTGGCGGCGGTCGGTTGGGCGAAAATCGCTGTAGGCTTGTTTGTTTGCAGTGCAGAAAGCGGAGATTGATGTGGCAGCAATGCAAGGCGAAGATAAATAATCAATGATTTAGTTGGGATCTGAGTGTGCAGAGCGCTGGCAAGTGTCAAATGTAATACAATTGGTGCTGGGTCGGTCGCACTTTGATGATGCAGGTTGTGAATGGGTGGATGGGTGGATGGGTGGATGAGCGGATGGTATATGATGAAAATATTGGCTCGCCGAGTGACTTGGACGGCCAATTTACTGCTAAAGTTGCACAACAGCAGTGCGGAAAGAACTGGGGTTCACAATAATGTGAAAGCGGTCCGCGGACAAGATGGATGACAAAAGCGCCCACGAAGAAGTACTAGTACTACTACTAGGAGCAGTATGATGAAATCTAAGATAAAATAAATTGAGCTTCCAAAGGTTTAAAGCACGAGAGTGGGGTTCACGGCTGATGGCAATTATGAAGCTCGAGCCTCCTTGATAACTGTAGGGTTGCTGTGCATGTTTGTTAGGGTTGTGGACTGCGGAGCATCTTGCTCTCAAGGACTGAAATATATGTTACTATTTACATCATGATCAAAGAGGGTTGATCAGTGAGTTGAAAAGTTGCAGAGTATATTTTAGGGAAGGGACCTATAAAGTAACAACAGCTTTGACCAAGTACAGACTTTTACTCCGTACGTATGATAATAAAGATAATAAACACAAGCTGTCCGTAAAAGGAAATCACAACATTGAACGAGAAATTCTTAAACGGCAGGAAAGAAAATTCGTGAATAAAATTCTTGTCATTGATGATATAAGTTTTTTTCTGCCCTTGACTCACAACTCTCTGCCCATAGCCGCACATGTTTTACAGTTATGAGTTGTGAACCCAAGCTTCCATCATCAACTCTGCTGTTACCATCATCATCATTGTCAGCATGGGCCCCGGCGATTCCTTTCCAGTTCACATGGGCGTTGGCCTTTTATCCATGGTTCTGTTTGTTGTTATTGTCACAATTATCATCGTAATCTACGCAGCCAAACGAAGAAGAGCCATGCAAGCCCGAATTGAAGAACACCGAAACCGCCGTGACCTCGAGTCCCAGATTGCCAATACCACTGGAGATAGCGATACGGACGGCGATGTTAGTACTGCCGTTGGTTATGCCAGTACTGCTGTTGGAACATCAGCCGACACTCGATCCATCAGTCAGCCATCGTCCTATGAGAGCGCCACTGCAAACTCCCATAGTCAGTACAGCACCGACAGAACAGGGTATACCGGGTCCCAGAGCCAGAGAAGCCGGAATACTGGCACTAATTCGACTAAAGGAAAAACTCGCGCCTCGGATCTCTTATCTCTTCGATTCATCATATCTCGGATGCTTAATGTTCGATCATCGAATAGCATCGCTGCGACAGCCGGATATTAAACCGTCAATCAAAGTTTATTCACCATTTTCGACCACCTCAATCTATGATGTTGTCACCAATAAATTATATTTCCTGTTTAGGAACAACAATTCAGTGGCGCCACATGTGGCACCGAATAGCTGCTGTACCAAGCTTACGCCACACGAAAACGCCGGCCGCATTTTGACTTGCAGCGATCAACCGGCGAGCGAAATCTTTAGAGCAACAAGCAAAACGAAACAAGGGAACAAGCGGCTCTCCTCCAGATAATTGCAGCCAAAAAAATATACACAATCCCTGCAACTTGATTTTTTGGGACACTTGCCTCGATTTGCTGCCGTCACTTTGATTTTCTTGCAGCCCTCTTTTCTTACTATTCTTAACTTGTCACATTGTGTGTGTGTCTTGTTTGCAGAGTAGTTTTTTTTTTCTTTTCTTTTCTGTTCTTCTTGAAACCATCAGAGCTGATGTCGTCCAGACCGTGCTTCCGCGCAGCGCAGCGCGCAATCGCCTCCACTGGCGCACGCCTGTCCCGGCGCACATTGACGACCACCCGGCCGCTGCTTGCGGCCAACTCTAGCAACAGCCAAACCACGGAGCCCCGGACAACTCACTTCGGCTTCCAAACGGTACTGGAGGAGGATAAGGAGAAGAAGGTCGCCAGTGTGTTTACGAGTGTGGCCGAGTCGTATGATCGCATGAACGATCTGATGTCATTCGGCTGGCATCGCATCTGGAAGTATGTCGTGCTGACTCAGCAAAGTGCTCGGTCCATACATACTCTACACGAAACTCTAGTCATTGCTAACGTTGTGCTTCTCTACAGGGACCACTTTGTCTCGACCATCTCCCCCGGCCTCGTCCCTTCACAGCCCGGCACGCCCCTCCGCCTTCTCGACATTGCTGGTGGCACGGGCGACATTGCTTTCCGCCTGCTCCACCAGGCCATCGACATCCACGGCCACCCCGAGGTGCAGATGACCATCAGCGACATCAACCCCGACATGCTCACCGTGGGCGAACAGCGCGCCCGCGACACCCTGCCCAAGTCGCACCTGGACAGCATCACCTTCCTGACGGCCAACGCCCAGGAACTGCCGTCGCAGATTGCCGACAACAGCATCGACCTGTACACGGTATCATTTGGCATCCGCAACTTTACCGACATCCCCGCGGCGCTGCGCGAGGCGCACCGCGTGCTCAAGCCCGGCGGCGTGTTTGCCTGCCTGGAGTTTTCGTCGGCCGAGAAGTGGCCGCTGTTCAACGCCATCTACAAGCGCTGGTCGTTCTCGGGCATCCCGCTGATTGGCCAGGTGGTGGCGGGCGATCGCGACAGCTACCAGTACCTGGTGGAGAGCATTGAACGCTTCCCCAACCAGGAGAAGTTTAGAGACATGATTCTCGATGCCGGCTTCACTGTGTCAGGAAAGGGCTATGAAGATCTTACCATGGGTGTGGCTGCTATCCACAAGGGTATTAAGCCTTTGAACTAAGGCTTACCACTGTCACGACCGCGACTAGAAGAGACGAGAAGTCGAAATGACGCGCACATGTTTGGGGAGTATTTGTCCCGTGTATACTAGTACTTGGTAGAAGCTTGCAGTTGGTTCTTGTGCTACCTTCATTTTTGCTTCCAATGAGATCTATTGAAGAGATTGAAAAACAAGACGGATATTTGGCGATGGTTAGCGGCTTGTCCAAAAAAAAGGGCGGCCTTGTATCAATAGAACTAAACTACAACTCAATGTAAAAAAAAACAAATCATCAAACCTACTGCAATCTATATTTACTCTATTTCGAAACCCGTGCATGAATGGCAAGATGTTAAGTTAATCAAGGAAAAGAAATTGAAAAGAAAAAGAAAGACCAGGGCAAACATGGTATCAAGAAACGATGCTAGGGAAGCACAAATGAACGGTTCATCAAAGAAGAAATGAAACGGGCATCACTGAAGAGATTAGACAACCAACAACCAAGAGTCGACTAGAGAAATAACAAGAAATAGCGGAGAACAGAAAAAAGCAACACACCCATAAGAAGCAAGGCACATCAATGAGCGAGAGAGAGAGGGGGGGAGAGAGAGGGAGAGAGAGAGAGAGAGAGAGAGAGAGAGAGAGAGAGAGAGAAGAGAAGAAAAAAGCCATCATGACAACATCGAAATAGTAGGGAATAACAACGACGAAAACAACGAAAAAAAGAAACCCGAAAACAAAAAAGATGAGAAAAAGAAACAAACCCTCTTACGACTCATTTGGCGCCGGCGACGCCGCACCGCCACCCTCCTTCATCCCACCACGACGCCCTCCCCTGTGTCCTCTATCACCACCTCCACCACGACCACCGCGCGGACCGCCGCGCGAGCCTCCTGAGCGGCGCGTGTTGGACTCGGAGTCACTGGCTCCGGCGCCGCCAGCTGAGCGATAGCCGCTTTCACGACCGTTGGGGCCCGAGCTGTTCCGGCTGCTACCCCAGGTTCCAGCGCCGCCACGGTTGCTAAACGACTTGGTGCTGTTGTTCTCGCGGTGCTGGAAGATCTTGACCAGCGGCCGTGTCCGGTCTTCCGACGTGCGCGTCTTGTAGTCGTCCGAGATGCGTGCCATGGCTCCATCGCGGTCCTCGACCGTCTTGAACTGCACCACCTTGTTCAGGTTACCCCACTTCTCAATCTTGGAGATCTTGGAGTGATCCTCGGGCGCCAGCAGATCATGCACCTGGTCGTCACTACTCACGTTCATGATGAACAGACCAATAATGTCCTGCGGGGACGTCTTGGAAGCAACGGGAGAAGAGCTGTCGGGACCAGGAGTGCTGGAAGTCAGCTTTTCCGAGTCCTTGCCGCCCTTGGACCGGTCAGGCCCAGGAGTACCGGGCTTACCGGCGGCCGGCACAGGGGTCGGAACCTGCGAGGGGACAGCCGGGGGAACATGCGCAGGAGCCTGCGAAGAGGGAGCAGGGCTAGCCGCAGCAGCGGGACGAGTGCCATTGGGAGCGGGAGTCGATGAAGGAGCAGGGCCCGAAGTAGGAGCTGCAGCACTCGGAGCAGGCTGAGAAGCACCGCCAGCCTGCTTGGAGCCACGATGGGAGAAGTTAAAGCCTTGCGCCTTCATCTCCGTCCCGATGCGACCCTCTTGGACCTCAAGCACCAGCCAGCCAAAGGCGGCATCCGCTAGATTGAAGTTCCACATGTTCTTGAAGGCGCTCTCGTCAACCTGACCCTGAGAAGTAGAACCACCAGAAAGGCCGCCAAAGGGGTTACTGCCAGCAGCCGTGGAGGGCATCTTCTCGACAATAGCCAGAGCATGGCGCAGAAGGTTCTGTTGGGCCTCGTTTTGCTGGATAGCGGGTTCGACTTCACCCTTGACAGTCTCCCACACATCGTTGAACGACGCCTTGGAGGCGGCCAGCTTTCCGCGGTAGTGGTCGAGGGTAGGGTTGACGCTGAACTCGTTGTACGAAGAGCCGTAACGGAAGTGGAGACCAGCAGAGATTGAAAAGTCGGCCTTCAGGGTAACCGAAAGCTGATTGAGGATACCCTCGCGCGCAGGTGAGGCGTGGGTAACAAACACACGCGTCTCAGTGGGGTCGTAAACGCGATGGGCAGTGTCGATAAGCTCACCCATCTGGAGCAGAGTGGTCCACATGGTACCCTGGCCACCAGCAATGGTTGTACGACCCTCGCCATTGTCAAACAGTTTGTGCATCACAACCGCACCACCAAGACCTAGCAGACGCAGCTTGACGCCGCCCAGTTCTAACAGTCTCGACTGCGCCTCGTCGATAATGTGCAGGTTGGGCACCTTGTATTCGCCCGAGCGGAACTTTTCCAGCACACGGACGTCTTCGCAGGCGCCCCAGACGGTGTAGACGGGCACATCGAGCTTGAAGCCGCCAGAAATCAACTCGGGGAGCTCAGACAAGGGAAGCTGTTCGGGCTTGTAGCGGCTCTTGACGGTTCCAGGGCCGCCGGTCTGGATAGTCTTCTTGATCTGGTCGGAGATGAGGGGGGAGTATTGCGCAACGTGCTTCAGGGTCCTACGTAGAGAGGAGGTTCGTTAGCAAAAACCTAGAAAGCTCGGGTATGAGGGCATCGACTCGTACTTTTCGGCAATTCTTTCCAGCGAGGTGTCGTCGTAGAAACCAAAATCACCGGTGTGAATAATGTGGTCAGCGCGGGCCTGTTTAGCCAAGCTGTTCAGAGACCGCAGGTTACCTGGTAGTATCCCAGAAGCATGTCAGTACACGAGACAGAGTAGAGTAAAAGCTTCGAGTGAAAATACGTACCGCGCACATCAGCAATACACAGAATTCTGAAAGGGCCGGTCTGCACTATACGACCCTGGTTGGGCAGCAGAGGAGCGGCACCAGGGGGCAGGGTGCCCTGGGGAGTCGGAGTACCGTTCGGCACATAGCCGGCGTTGCTGTAGGGGCGCGACTGGTAATGTAGGTTAGTTATGGTCTGCCGCAACAACCGAGTTTCGACTGGTAGCCTGAATGCAGGCAAGCTGCGCGGAAAATGAGATTGGATCGACACGACATGACGAGCAATGTCCAAACTAGCAACAAGGGTGCCAGTGCTGTTTGGATGGCAGACGGAAACTACGGGACAGGGGCCATTGCCCCTCCCGCGCAAGTATGGTGGGGTGGCGATGGTGAGCAAGGCAGCTAGCTTTGCACATGAAAATGGACAGAGACAACACTACGGCAATGGCCCAATGGAACCCACGACGCTTGCCAAGGGCCTTCAAAAGCCAGCATTGACACAAGCCTGGCGCATTGTTCCACGGTGCTTGTTGGCCGGAGAGGTTTTCATCTCATAGCAATACCGCTGCAAGACCAGAGCCGAGCGTTGACTATTGCCCGCGAGACATCCGGCAATGAAGCCACAGCCGCAACCGCATCGGCACCGACACTCTGTCCCGTAGCTGCATCTGTCCCGCGTGTAAAAGGGCCAATCGAAGAGGACCCTCGGCTCGCTAGCCGCTGAATCCGGGCCCGAGCACGAACGACATTTGTAAATACTAAATGAGGACAACTTACAGCAGCCATGCTTCAGGTTGGTAGGCAAACAAGACAAGAGGGTTAATTATGTTTTTATGTTCTTTTCGTCAAGAGAGATGCGGGCGACGATGGCTTGTTGAGATGGAAATCGAGCCGGATTCTGTAGTTGTTCTTGCGGCGACGAGGGAAGAAAAAAAAAGTCGAGGTAGGCCAAGGTGGGAAAGGCGATGAGCAATCGAGAAAGAGGATCTGGTCGATGATGGGAAATCGAAATCGAGGGGCGGGCAACAGCAGGCGAGATGTTTATTTTTTTTTTTCGGGGGGCTTCTGTTTAGTTGCTCGTAGGCGACTTGGTTGTCTAGAATTTGTTCTTCGTGCTTCTTTTAAGGTAAAGCTGTACAAGACAGAGTGAAAAGAGGGTGCAGAGAACGAAGAATAAAGAGAATAATGAAGGAAATCACAATTAAAGAACAGAAAAAAACCCGGTCTAGGTAGCGAACGCACGCACTGTGTAGTGGATGAGCACAGATGGGAATTAAAGGTGGGATGGCCTGGCTAGATTTTTCTTTTATTTTTCTTTTTGGCCTTGCTGTGCCTTAAATTAACATAAACATGAAAACAAGGTAGCTTCCAGCATGATGCAAAGGTAGAATAAGGCAGGCTCAGGGCTGACAACCTTAAAAAGAGCTACAAAGAAGATGAAAAGTAGCTAGAATGGATGTACGAGGAGTACTCAATATAGAGACAGCTTAGCAGCAGTCCTATCAACTCCTAATCAAATCGTTTTCAGGTTTTACCTCCGGCTGCATAAAGCAAAGATCACAGACAAAGCTGCAGTTTAGCAAAAGCTGCCACATGTTTGTTGTGGATCCCTAGTATAGAAGGGGGTAGGTTGTGATTTAGCCAGGAAACATAGCGGGGGACTAAATTGACAATCTACTACTACTACTACTACTACTACTACTACTACTACTACTACCACTTCTACTACTACTACTACTAGTAGTAGTAGCAAACCATAAGAACGACGAAACAGAGAAAATATTACTTGTTTTACACTGGTTTCCTGTACTTCTGTCCGCTTTGTGCTAAAGCTTCTGTCTCCCCTTATTTATCCAGCTTTGTTTCCAATCCACACAGACAAGACATCGAAATTTGGAGGCATGGATGGTCAATTGCAAACAAACATAGAACACACCAACAACATGGTAGAATGGGAACAAACCACAGGACGGAGACCCTGGACCTGAGAAATCCTGAATCAGACATGAAATGCAGTAGCCTGGCACGCGGGGCTCGGCTGGCCCGTCCGAGAGACAAGACGTGTATTTGTCGTTGTGAATAGAGCCTTGGGCTAGACCGGACTGGATCTGCACACAAAGAAGATGCGAGTGCAACGCAAGCCCCTCTTGTATGTTTTGCCATTCTGGATTCAAAGTATGCTCACTTAGTCTCTTATTCATGTTTCTCTTGCCAGATCAAGTATGGAATTGAGCTACTGCGAGAGAACAAAGCAGAATAAGACATCATCCCTTTTTATTTTATGGCTTTTACCCAATACACAACATCACTTAGTCCTTTAAAGCTTGTCCTGTATAATAAATATCTCAGTCGTGTCGTTTTTCATTTAAAAAAAGGCAAGTCCCTATCCCCATAATGCTAATAATAAAACTCAAGAGAAAAGAAAAAAAAAAGAGAAAAATAAATAAAAAAGAATCCCAAGAATGAGCTCAAAAACAACCGCAAAAAGAAAAGAAACACCTCGAAAAGAACACAAAAAAGTCATGCTGCGCTCACCTGGTTCCTCCACCAGACACCGTGTTTCTCAACTCCTCCGTATACGGGTGGCATTACCACATTTGGTCTTGCTGTCCTTGATTGTCGTGATAGTCGCCATTGCTGCCTTGATGTCCTTGTTGTTGGTCGTAGTAGTAGTCTTTTTGGTTGTAGTAGCCGTGCCCTTCTTGTTGTTGTTGTTGTTGTTGTTGATGTTGTTGATGATGTTGATGATGTTGCTGGCCGTGATGTCCCTGGTCGTTACCGTGATCGTAGTTGTATATCTGCGCTTCGTCCATGTACTCTACCGAGCCATCCCCATTCAGATAGTCGCTCTATATGCTAATGTTAGTTTGGAATTCTATCTTGGATTTTCTGTCTGCTGCGTCCCCCATTGTGTCTATTTCCTTCTCCGTAATGTTCATCGTCATGATAGCAGACTCCCACCACAAATCTCAAAGGCACTTCATTCAGTCTTCTCTTGCGCTGCCCCGTTTCTCAGACTACTCAGATTCACATCCAATTGTCACCATTGGAGGGACTCACCTGATCGTAGTCGTATGGGTAGCCATTTGTTTCTTGCTCATTCGCATAGCCATGCTGATGTTGTTGCTGCTCCTGCTGCTCCTGCATCTGCTGCTGCTCTGCCAGATACTGCTGTTCCGCCAAATACTGCTGCTCTTGCTCCTTGCGCCGACGCTCTTCCTCCAACCGCCGTTGCTGCGGCGAAAGCGGCACCTGCATTTGCGGGTTCATTGCTTGGACAATGGCGAGGTAGTTGTACATAAAGTTGCTCAGAAGAACTTGACTGTGCAGCGGCCGTCTGGGGTGTGCAAGCTTGATGTGAGCCATCCGGTAAATGGCACGCTCTTCAGCCAGCGGGAACCGCGTCCAATGGTAGTCGACATCAGGCCGTAAGGGTCGGTAGGAGATGTCTTCCGAGACTTTGAGGTGATGTCCCTTTTTGCTAATACTTCCCTCCTTGTCGCCTCTCTTCTTGCTGCCGCCAAATATAGACGAAAAGATGCCGTCTTTCTTGGCGTCCGACTTGACTCGTGAATGCTTCTTGTCGTCAGCCGGCTTATTCTCCGGGCTGTCACGGTCCATCACAGAGCTCTCACGGCTACTCGACCGTGATTGGGCGGCATCAATCGAGCTTTGTAGAACATCCAGACGAGCATTGTCTTGAGACTTGTCGCTGGTGCTGTGCTTGGACTTGTGTTTTTTGGAATCGTCGTCCTTTTTCTTCTTGTCCTTTTCGTCACTGCCCGACTTGAACCATTTCCAGTCTTTCTTGGACTTGCGGTCGGCCTTTTCAGACTTGCGCATTTCTTCGGCAGCGACACTGAGAGGCTCTGCCCTAGAGACAAGACCAGGAGACGTGGGGGGTTGCGCAGAAGGTGGAGGTTGCTGCATCTTTTGAGCCTGTTGTTGCTGGAGTTGTTGCTGGGCATATTGTTGCTGCTGCTGTTGCTGCTGCTGCTGCTGTTGTTGTTGTTGCTGCTGCTGCTGCTGCTGCTGCTGAGGCGGTTGTTGAGGTGGTTGTTGAGGTGGTTGCTGAGGTTGAGCTTGAGGTTGAGCATTACGAGCACTAGAAACCCAAGCCGGGTCTTCAGCAGGCTGCGGTTGCTGCGGCACAGGACCTTGCTGCGGTACAGACACCTGGCGAGGTGACCGTTGGTCGGCACTGCTCTGGGAGGTTGATCTGTGGGGGTACTGCTGGGAAGTATTGTCGTCGGCCGGCGTAGCAATAATCTGAGGGATAGAACGAGAGTCGAAAGAAGAAGAACGCGCCGTATTATCCTCTAGCGTGCTAACAGGTTCCTCGGGGATAACGTTGTCATCGTAGGCCAGCGCAGCATCTTCGGAAATCTTGGGCTGGCGCCGGACTTTGGGCCGCGAGAAATTATCAGCAACAGGTGGCAGGGGCTCGGTGGATGAGCGGGTGAGACCAGGCATAGGTGGGATCTCGTCCAAGGCCCCTCCGGGACCGTCACTGAATCTACCCGTTCCGGAACGCTTGATGCCGGTTGATCTCTCGCCACGAACCGAGCCGCCCTTGCGGTACTGTGTTCTAGTTGAGCGTTGGAGGCCTTGGCGACCAGGTCCTTTGGCAAGCACAGGCTTATCCTCAGAGTCGCCGTCGCTTGAGTCAACCTCCATGGAGAGTTTCTTGAGAGCGTTCGGGGCGTCGTTGACCAAGTCGTCCAGCGGAATGGTGCCGCTGTAGGAACGCTCGCGCGAATGCGACTTGTTTTCCTCAATGGAATGGATGCTGCTGGAGGAAGAATCGACTTGTCGTGATAGCATTGACTTTTTACGTCGCAGACTGCCTGAAGAGTCAAAACCAGAGTCTACCGAGAGAGTCGAGTCGCCTGATCTTCTCTTAATAGTACGGACTCTGTCCTCGATAAAGTTCTTAAACTCTCCGGGAGCTAGCTCTGGGTGTACACGGGCGGGAACCCACAGGAGTCGAGACGGATCGGCCTCATCGTCGTCGCCCGTGGGCGCGATGGGCGGCATTGCGACAAGCGACATTCCATTATAAGGAAGCATGTCGGGGTCGGACGAATTGCCGACATCCATGGACATTCTCCGAAGCGCCTGGAGATTGCTAAGCTCCTGGGCAATATCATTAGGGTTGTCAAATTGGCCATCATCTCGGACGTCGCGCAGTGAGATGCTAGGAGAAGTGGGCGACTTGATGCTGTTGGGCGACGAGGGGCTAGCTGAGCCGGGCGTTAGCCGACCGCCGGCAGTTTGCACCTTTTTGAGCGGCACGGGACCGTTGTTGGAGGGGATCATTTCAAAGTTGCCGTCGGTCGCAGCGCGGGTCAGTGGGCGGCGAGGGTCGTTTTGGTGGTGAAGTTCGTCGTAGGCGGCCGGCATAAAGCTGAGTGGGCGACCGTCAGTAGCGGAGTCTTCGTCTTCGCTGCCGTAGAGGGTCGAGATGGCTTCAGTTACATGGTGGCTAGGATCGGAGATTGACAGTTGGGAGCCGTGGCCGCGCGGGCCGCCGCGGCGACTGAAGCTGCCGCCAGCATCGCTGTATAGCTGAGACGACGTCTGCAAAGGCGCCCGAAGCATGTCAGCAATCAATTAGGGTTCCATATATGTATGTACAGTACAGACTGCATTTGAACGGATCTTCATTCGCAAGCACAATGGCATGCAGTCCATCCCAGGGTAAAAGGCGGAGCAACAACCCAAAAGTAGGTAACATGACATGGCATGGTGGTAACCTCTTATTTGGAACATAGACAAGCTATTTATTTGTTTGTGAAAGAAATATTTGCATCGTGCGGTGTGCTATGTGGTGTGGTGGTGCGGTGCACATGCCTTCCTGGCAACTCAGCTTCGAACAAAGAGTGACTTTGTGCAGTGCAGAGTCTTGATACAAAGAGAAGGCAGACAATCAGGCAGTATCCGTGTATCACAGGCGAGAACAAGGCGGACAAAGAAAGGAAAACAGATAGCAAAATAACAAGTCACTCACCATCATCTACATGGGCTGGAGGGCCAACTCTCGTAGAGCCGCCACTTGCCAGACGACAAGGTGCCACCGAGGATCGGAGCACTAACTAGGACGTACGCCCGGGGGAAATCAACGGCAGGCGAGGGGAGTCGAGAGAGGAATCGGAAACGAGCTGTACCATGGACGGACCGGGCAGTATTATCCCAAGCGAGCGAACGGGTGAATGAGCGAATGGAATGGAATGGACAGGCCAAGTTTGTGTTTCGGTGGTGGCTATTGCTGGTGGTGGTAGTCGGACGTTCAATCGGAGACCGTAACAAGGCGGGAGAAATCGGCAGAAAATCACAAGACAAGACAGCACGTTGAGTTTATTTGGTCTTTTGTTTGTGGGCGGTCGGGGCGGTCGCAGCCAGCGGATCGTGGGAAAAAAAAAAGAGAGAAAAAAGCTGTATAGAAGTCGGCAGTGAAGAAAAAAGCAAACGGCACAGCGAAAGTGTATAAATGTTGCAGTAGTGGAGCGGTGAACTCTGTAGCAATAAGGTAACAATACAGTGAAGATGTATGAGTGAGTGTATTATGAATAATGGGCGAAGAAGTATGGCGTTGTGTAGTTGATGAAGGTTGGCAGTGTTTATTTAATGGCAGGTAGTGGGTTGCTGGTTACTATGTTTTTTTTTTTGTTTTTTTTTTGTTGGTCAAGTCCGGGCGCCGCTTTGTTGCAAAAAAAAACGAATGGTTCCAACAAAAAGAAGAGAAATAAAAAAGAAAGATAAAGCTATTGTGCCGCTGGACAGCAGGGAGCGAAAAAGGTAGTCTCGAAGTAACAGAGCGCAAGAAACAAAACAGGACAGGGTCTTTGTTGTCTCAGGCAAGGCTATTTCACAGCCTTTGTCGTGGTTTATGGCAGGCTATGCCCTGTATTAAGAGCTGGCAAAAAGGAAATGCAGTACAACTGATAGAAGTGGCCCGACTAAGAGAGAAAGTAAATGGCGGCTGCTGGCCCGCGAATAAGATGCAAATTTACGGAATCGAACAAAAGAAAAGACGCAAAAGAGGCAAAGAAAGGGGACGTTTTTGAAATTTCTATTTTCTATCTTTATTTTTGGCTTATTGTTTTTTTTTTTTTTTTTCCCCTTCTTTGCCGAGCAACAAAGTTGGCGATGGCCTCAAGATTTTTGAAGGCTTGGATGGAAGCGAGCTTGGATTACAGTGGATGCCGGTATTCTAAGCGTGGAGCGCAGCAAATGAAAGGAGAGATTAGGAGGGGGGTCCGTCAAAGTACAGCAGTCAGAGGCGGTGGATAGTGTGTATCAAATGGTGTCCGATAGTGGATCAATAAGCAACAGTGGCGGCGACTGGGTGTTGAGACAATGCTGAATTATCGTAAACTCCTAGTACTACTAGTAGTAAGTAGTACTAAGTAATGTAATATCAAATTGCGACTGTGCTAAGAAGACGCATGTGAGAGGTGCATTTACATAAATATTTTCTCATACAAGTACTACTTAAGTAAGTACTTACTTATGTACGCAGTATTTGCTTTTTCCATGGACAGACAGCCGAGTCAGTCAAAGGAAGGACGGACCGCTGCAACAAACCGGATGAGAGGCTTTAGGAGCACTACGGAGTCCGAATAAAAGGAATCCAGAAACAACAGACAAGAATTAAAGGCCCTGGAAGCGCTGAATCATGTCGGGTCAATCCGAGAAGGAGAAATTGGAGGGCTGCCTATGAGCTATCAAGGTCGGGGTTTAGAGGTTCACAAGTAGTACTATGAGGACCAAAGTTCAAAGACGAAGACCAAGACCATCCTGGCGGCTAGCAAGGAAAGGACACAGCTGAGACCTGAGATATAAAGGATAGGGGATGGATGGACAGAAATAGAAATGCAAAAAGCCCTCAAGGCATATACTACTACTCTAACTCTAAAGGCGCTTTGCTGCTGCGTTTGAGTAACGCATGGGGGGGGG
>LKBB01000011.1:0-42404 GCA_001513885.1 Thielaviopsis musarum
GGGGGGACGGTAAAAGTCCAAATAACCATCAGGTTTTTGCCTTTATATACTGAGTTCTTTGTGACTTATTCAAGAGTCCTAACAAAGCTTTGATCGGCTTTTTATTAGCCTTCATTTCCCCCAGCTTATTTCCCTATTTCCCTATAGCTTTGCTCACCTGAACATGTTATTCTGAGCTTGATATTGGTCTTAGCTTCAACTTACTTAAGCCCCTAGTAAGAGTTAATGCTTGACCCCTACAAATTGTGATTGTGGCGTTTTATGGTGGACTTTGACAGATCTTTTTGACCTTGGCACGAAAAGAAGCAATCTAGAAAAAAGAAAATAAGTAAAAAATAAGAATAACCCCTGATCATCTGATATACACAGTAGGCCAATCTTTAATCGACAGGGTTACTTGGTACCGTGTTGAGCACTGTTAAATAAACTGTGCTGCACTAGCGGGTGGTCAGCCTTGCATATCAGCCTTGTGGAAATTTCGAGCTCCCCACGTCATTTACTGGAGCTTAGCTGAGCTTGACATTTAGTGACTTGCTTTTTGAAGTCCTATTGAAGTCCTATTGAAGTCCTATTGAAGTCTTATTGAAGTCTTATTGGTATTTTGTTTGTTTAGTTTAATCAACTTCCAATCTCTCGACATCCCGTCTTCGAATCCGACCTCGGACACTATCCCCAATCTCGACCATCCCCGCTACAATGACTGCCGGCGGTTCTCCCGCCCGCTTCGCCCCACCGCCCTCCTCGCCGCCGCCCTCCTCCTCCTCCTCCGCAAACACATCCGCATCTTCCCCGTCAATCTCCCACACGCCGTCATCACCGTCTCCTCTGCCACCACCACCACCATTCCATGCGACCGCCGTACTGCACGGTCACACCAAGCCCGTCTCGCAAGTGCGCATCTCGCCCGACGGCCATTGGCTCGCCAGCTCCTCGGCTGACGGCACGCTCAAGATCTGGAATGCCGTCACGGGCGCCCACACAGACACGCTTGTCGGCCACCTCGCCGGCGTCAACTGCGTCGCCTGGGCGCCCGACAGCCGCACGCTGGCGTCCGGGTCCGACGACAAGGCTATCCGTCTGTGGGACCGCGTCACGGGGCGGCCGATGCTGACGGCGCGCGGTGTGATTGCGTCACAGCACCGGCAGCGCATGGAAAGCGCGCTGCACAATGGCAATGCGGCCGACGACGACGGGCTGGCTACGCTGAGTCTGCGCATCATGGAGCCACTGGTCGGCCACCATAGCTATGTGCATTGTCTGGCGTTTTCGCCCAAGGGGAACATTATTGCGAGCGGGTCGTACGACGAGGCCGTATTCCTGTGGGATGTGCGCGCAGGGCGGCTGATGCGCAGTTTGCCGGCGCACAGCGATCCCGTGTCGGGCATTGACTTTAGCCCTGACGGGACACTGGTGGTGAGCTGTTCGACCGACGGGCTGACGTGAGTTTTCATTATCACGCTGTGAGTTTAATCTAAAGCAATGAGCTAACAACCAACCAAGTCGCGTCTGGGATGCCACTACCGGCCAATGCCTGCGGACCCTCGTGCACGAAGACAATCCGCCCGTCGCCAACGTGTGCTTCTCGCCCAACGGCCGCTTCGTGCTTGCCTTCAGCCTGGACAACTGCATCCGCCTGTGGGACTACGTGGCCGGTAAGCCCAAGAAGACGTACCAGGGCCACCGCAACGAAAAGTACGCGCTGGGCGGCCAATTCGGCACGCTGCGGCTGTCCGGGAGCCGCGCACACGGCCAAGAACCACAACAACCAGAAGAAGAAGAAGAAGAAGAAGAAGAACAGGATGATCAGGTGGCGTATATAGCCTCGGCGTCAGAGGACGGCGCCATCGTGCTCTGGGATGTCAAGACAAAAGTGCAGATCCAGCGGCTGCGCGCCCACGACGGCGTGTGTATCTGGGTCGATGTGCACGGCGACACGCTGGTGAGCTGTGGCCTGGACAAGACGATTCGGATCTTCAAGCGTGTGCCGGCGGCAGCGCCTTCTACTGCCGCTGCTGTGTCGCCTGCTGACGAGGTGCAGCAGCCTGGCGTCCTGGGCACGACGACTGAACTCCCCGAGCGGCGGGCGATAAAGGACGGCGACAAGGACGACGAGGACGGGGCTGGGGAGTCTCAGGATGATCAGCTGTAGAATCTGGTGGCAGGCTTTTTTTTTTCTTTTGGGTGTACTGCTGTATATATGATTGACACTTAATTACGATACCACGAGGAAATGAGACAGGAACATAGACACAATAATACCGTTGATACAAGGCGACGAACATGAAGAATCAAAACTAGAATAGCAAATACGCAATAATAACCAAAGACCGACCACAACACAAAGGAAGTACCAAAAGGAAAACTAAACCCAAGAAAGAAAAACAAAAGAATAACCCAGAGAGAAAAAAGGCCAACGCAAAAAAGAAAAAAAGAAAGAATAGAACGGTAAGCCCAAAAAGCTAGATCGTCTCCCACCCGCCATTGTTCACCTCCGCCTCCAGCTTGCGCGCAATAAAACTGGGCACGCCATGCGTCAAAAACGACGTCCGCAGCTTATCGTAGCGCTTCTGACTGAGGAACAGCTGGCGCCCGTGGCGCAGGCCCATATCCGTCTCACCGTAGCAGTCGAGGTACGGCGCCTGCGCAAACGAGCCGGAGCGCCGGAACAGGTAAAACGAGCAGCATTTGCGGATGTTGATAAAGATACCAACAGAGCCTTGGCACCTGTGAAAATCGGTATGTTAGCATCAGTTTTGTAGGCTCAAGAGGAATGCAGTCGGCAGAAAAAAACTTACTTGCGCATGTGGTTTTGGGCACCTCCAATAGGGGTCCGACTACTTCCACCAAGCGGCACTTCCTGTAGACAGCACGTGCTCTGCGCACAAAAAATCTCTCCACACAGCAGACAGATGGTAGCATCCTGGATATCCTGGCCCGAAGTCGGACACTTGCGACGCGTAGCCTCGTCAATCAGCGTGTCAAACTCGCGCGGCAGCCCAATCAGCTCAAACACGGCCGGATGCGCCAGCGCCATCGGCACAAAAGACCGCTGCTTAGCCAGCCAGCCCCTTTCGTCGCGCACCGGATCGCACGACGTAATCGGGAACGACAGATAGTGCCGGATCCAGCCAGACACCACCTGCACAATGGTATCGGGCCATCCACACGACAGGTTCGATGGCAATAGCGCCGCGCAAATCTCGTCAAACGTCGGCACTTGGAGAGCCTCTGTCAGACGCGTCAGCTCGTTGGCGGAGGCATCTAACGGCTCAAAGACCGAAAAGTCAACGCCGTACTTGGCGTGCATCAGAATTGCCGTCTTGCGCAGGTACGCCAGCGCATACTTTTGCACAAACAAGTAAATGCCCTCCAGCGTTTCCAGGCCTTCCTGCTCAAAGCCGTGGTTCTCCAGGTTGTCGTTGGTGCCGGAGTCGCCAGAATCCTTGGCATCAAGCGTCATGTCCATCAGGCGGTTGCAAAAGCCGCCAAAGGCCTTGATGTTGTCGGGCGTCTCAGCGTTGACCGAGTGCAAACGCATGTACCACTTGTCCGCAGGAATGTTGTTGATGATGCGCTGAACAACACGAACAACCTCGGCCAGGTAGCACAGACGCATCAAATGTGAAATCTCAATGTTGTGCGCCTCCGATAGACAGTATGCATAGTCGGTGAGCAGCACAAAGCCGTCCAGAGCGAGCGCCGGCGGGATCTTGTTGGTTTCGGCGGGATCCGAGTACTCGCAAATGAAGAGCTGCTTGAGCTGCTGGCACGCATCATGCTGGAACTGAGAGTTGGCCACGCTGATTGCCGGGCGGCTCGACTGCAAACAGTTGATGGCCAGGTAGGCGCGCGTGGTCTCAGCGAGAATCTTTAGATACGTCATAGTCGGCTCGGGCACATTGTCAACAAAGACCTTTGGCACACACATGGATGCATTGGCCGGGCCAACACTGCGCTGCTGGATCTCCGTGGCCGCAATACTGAAGGCCACAGCGCGGATCATGGTATCGTTGAAGCAGCGCGCACGAGCGTACGAGCATGGCTGAGACTGAATAAATTCCTGACTGCGCAGGCTGACATTAAACGTCTCGTACACCTTGACCATTTCCGACATGATGTCCTTTGTGTACTCGGACGGCGCCGCCGCACTTTGGCTGGCAAGCTCTTGGAGACGTTTTGGAAGAGCTTCGGGATCATCAACATCGATCTTGCCATAGGTCTCGGTGACATACTCGGCAAGCGGTGCCGCAAAAGTAGAGACGGCACTCCGGATGTGGATCGGCCGAAGGTCCACTTCTCCCTTGCGCACCTTGGCATCCTCCGAGTCTCTGGTCTTGTTGTAGAACGGATCCGACGTCTCGCGCTCCAAAACACTCGTCAGGTCCGACTCCGCCTTGAGCACGTGTGGGTAGCTTTCCTCACGCGGCTTCCAGATAATCGGTACAAAAGCATTGCATAGCGCCTTGCACAGCGGACACACAAACTCGTGCCTGTCAAGATCTTCGGGATGGTGTCTAGCAATCTGGTACGCTTGGCGACGAGTCATGGCATCGTAGTAAGTCTTGAAGCAACTGTAATGCATGAGATGGCCGCAACTGACTGACACGGGACCGGAAAGCGACTGGTTGTTGGGGAAGCCCTCACTGATGTGGCTCTCGTTGAACTCCTGTCCTTGACCATTGACATCAAACTTGGTAACCGTGGTCTTGTTCTCGCCCGCAATGCCGCTTGGTTGGCTTCGGTCCATCTGTTGGTCAAGGTTGTCGGGAAGCTTCATAACCTCACGAACAACACCCTTGTTCTGCAAATCAGTGGCACGAACAACGCGGCTCTCGGTAAACATGGCAAACGTTCCAAAAAGCTTACGGTCGTCCGTCTTCTCCTGGCACTGCAGACACGTGTCGCTCGGGAACTTCCACGTCTTCTTCTGCTCACTACCGGGATCTTTCATTTCGTCGTCGTCGTTATCACTCGCGTCCGAGCCCCAGTCGATTTCAGCCTGCTTGCCCAAGAACTCTTGCTGCTGCTTCTGGAACTGCGCCATGACCTTGGCCGCCCGAGTAAGCGCCGCCTTCTTCTTGCGCTCGCGCTCCTCCTCGGCTGTCGTGGCAGGAGCGTCGTTAGCATCAGCTACCGTGTCGGTCGGCGCGCCGAGTCTCTCGAGCGCCAGGGCCGGCTGCTTCTGGCGCATCTTGCCAAGAATCAGATCAACCTTGCCGTGGCACGACGAGTACTCGGGCCTCAGCAAAATGAGCCGGAGCAGACCGACAATCGTGTTGGCCGTTTCCTCCTCCTGGCGCACCGCCACACGCGCCGTCTGCTGCAGCGCCCTCCGAATAAACGAGTGCTCGTCAGAGCTCGACTGTTCGTCGGCATGGTCCTCGGCTACCGCTATCAGGATGAGATGGAGCACAGAGTTAAGATACACCTCAATGCGTGACGACGGCATCGACGAAGTCACCTTTTCCGGCTGCAGCGAGTAGGACAGGCAGTAGTAGATAATCTGGGCAAACATTCCGGTACGCGTCAGACGCGTTAGGTCCTTGAAGACTCCCGACGGGATTTCCATGAGATTCGGCTCGTAGATAATGTCGTCCGCCTTCTTGCCAGTGAGGGCCGCAATCGACTTGCGATACGCTGCCTCGGCCTCCTCGCGCTGGTTGCGGGTGTAGTGGCTGTTGAAAATGTCGATTTCGCTCGCATACTCGGGCTTGAGCTCAAACAAGCCGACATCGGAGAAGCCCTCACGGAACTCAAACTTGCTGAGGCTCGTGAGCACTTCCTTAAACTGAGGGTGGTCCTGGTAGCGATCCGGCACTTTGTTACAGATATCGCTAAACGACAGCGGCCGGAGGCACAAGACATGAATCAGATCGCGACGCATCGATATCGACGCCGGGTCCGAACCGGGCTTGGCTGGAACAAGAGCGCAGCGGTCACTGAGAATCGTAGTGATCAGATGGATCATGTCCTCAACCACGTCAATGTGCTGCTTGCTGTCTTGGCCCTCGATGTTGATCTCAAAGATTCCATGCATCCACTGCGTCTGGTGGAAGCGGTCGACAATGGATGCAAGGACACGCGACGGATCGCACGTCACCGCGGCAGTTTGGAGCATCAGCAAGTCTCTCTGGTGGCACACATCGCGCGATGCCACGCCGCGGTAGCTAGCCGCCTGGTGTCTCAGGCTTATTCCATTGCGAACCCACATGTTAGTCTTGATTTGCGCTAGCCACGAGCACACACGCAGCGGGAAATCAAACATGTTGATGAGGAAGTCTTCCGCTGGCAGGTTGAGTCGCTTCAAATGGATGCTGCCCATGGTGCGCGGCTGCTGCAACAGTTCGTCAAACGTGAAGCTCAAAAGCGAGCGCATTTCTTCGGCATCCATGGCACGACCACGCTCAATAAGCCATGACAGCGTGTAGTGAAGCGCGTGGTGGAAACTAATATGCTCCTTGTGCACCAAAAAGTCGACAATCTTGACACCCTCAAGCGCCGGGTCGAACTCGTAGTCGCTAATGCTCTTGAATTTGACCTCGTTCTTGATCTCCGCCGCAACAAACCGCCGGCGTTCAGCACCAAGACAGTGAAGAATCAAAATCTTGGCCGTGGTGCGAATCGACCACTTCAAAGACTTCATGGCCTGCTCATCATCAGGAGTGATATCAGCAAACGCCAATGAGAACTTAAACGTCATGCGATTGATTTCGCGCGTGACAAGCGAGGCGGTAATCCAGCTGTCCGTCTCGTACTCCACGTGCTCGCCGACAGCCCGCGTGTTGGGGCCAATGCCCTGATGCAGCTTGACCAAGTCGAGGAACTGCAAAAGGTAGCGCTCTTCGGTGCGCAGACACTGTTTCACATGTTCCGACTCAAAGAGATGCTTCACGTCCATGTAGAAATGGTACATGCGCCGGTTAGTGACCGACCCGCTATCGAAAGCAAGCACCGCTGAAGAGTTCACTTCCCATGGATAGTTGACTTGGCGTGTCGTCAAGAACGTGTACAGAATTGCAAGCAAGTGCGTGAGGAAGTTGGCCTTTTCCACAAGCTCTTTCGTGATGGAAGCCGTCGTGAACATCTGCAGCGACAGGTTGATGATGGAGTGATCGGGTTCTCTGTCGCCGATCAGATACAGCTGCGCCAGGGTCGTGTAAAAGGCTGCGAAACGCCGACCAAGAATAAGCTTGTACTCTGGCACCGATGCAATCCTCGAGATGTAGAACGAACGGAGATCATTGCGCAGTTTCTTCCACATGCGCAGGTCGAACATAATCATGCGGTCAAGACGCACAGGCGAAAAGATGTTTTCGGCCGTATTGCTGCCGACTGCCGTCTCATAGAACCGCTTAGGGACCTCGGTCCAGTACTTTCCAGGCGGCGGTCTTTCGTCTTTGCACTTGTAACCGGGTGTCCTGGGAATGGCACTGGCCTCGGGGTGAGCCGATGACCCCACTGTCCCCGTCATAGTCACTGTCGTATCAGGAGACTCGACCTCCGAGGGTGGAACATCGAGGGCACCAGCCACGGCGGCAACCTGTGGCGGGCTTGGTACTGGCACCGGAAGAGTGGCTGGTGCTAGCGTTGGTGCTGCCGGGGGCGCTTCTATTTGTCTAGTGACGGCTGCGAGAACGTTGTCAATGACAGTCACATTAGCACCAATATGGGTGCCAAGCGTAACGTCCAAAACTCGCGCAGGTGCTGCTGCTGCTTCTGTGACAATTAAAGTCTGTCCAGGTATAGGAGGTGGCGGCGGTGGTACGGTGACATCTGTCGTTATTAATGAAATCTCAAAGTCAATATCACCGTTATCGTTGATTCCAGGCTGAATGGTCCAAGCCGGATGAGCCATAGCATTTTCGTCTCTGGCTTCCAGCAAATCACCGTCGTCGCCTTCATCAATGTCCGCCATTTCAATGTCGCCCATGTCATCGTCTTCGTCGTCGTCATCGTCTTCTTCTTCCTCCTCTTCCTCCTCTTCCTCATCTTCCGTGACCGATTCGACGATATCGAGTTCGTCGGCACCGCCAACAACGCCGTCGAGGGTCTGGTCTCCGTTGAAACGTTGCTGCCACCCGCGAAGAAGATGGTAACTGAGTTGTGGTTGGTTGTCAATTTCCTCGGATATGTTGGCCTCATCCGAGATGCCATTTTTGCCGACCGTTTTGTTGGCTGCAGAGCTGCCCTCGTTCCAGGGCTGCAGCATCTGTTCGCAGACGGTGTTTAAGAGGAGCTTGTGGTCGTTTCCAACACTGCATCCGGAAATGTCGGAAAGCCAGTCAACCATGGTGGCACACATTTGTTCGCGGAAAGTGTCGCGGGCTGAGCGGATGGTGATAGTCACCCGAATCTCTTCCAACTTCTTGGCCATGCGCAAAAGGTCCGGCAGGTCAGAAGAGGTAACCAGGATGCTGCGGCCAACGCCATCGGTTTCAATGGCGTGGGCATAGGCCTCTTGAGAACGCTTCTTGCAGGCGCGGGCGATTTGTTCTTGAACATCGCGTAGTGTGTGCTTCTCGTCATTCCAAACAATCAGGCAGTACTGTTGCTCCGCTTCAATCGTCTCTTCGCCAAAGTACTTGTCGGCCTGAAGTACCGAGTCGCGCGCATCCTTCTCAATGGTTTCTCTTGTTTTCGCTAGACGCAGCTGCTCCGGAGAGCATGAAATCACATCGCAAATGTAGTCTAGCACCCGGCCAATAGTCATCTCCATAGACTTGACAAGATCAGGCGGGGTTTGCGCCGCTTCCGACTCTTGGTCACCACAGCAGTCTCCACTGAGCTCGGAGTGGATAGTACAGATCATGGGGACCTTCCAGGCCTCTTCATCACCGCAGTCGCAGCAACCAGAGTTTCCCGAAGAAATTGAAATGCGAATGTGGTGACCCTCATGGTTTGTGGCGTGGTAGCAGCGGCTGCAGAGGCAGCAAGTTTCGTCGACGCTGCATGTACGGCACATGTAGCTAGCCTCGCCGCTCTTGAGGATATGACCGCATCGCTTGCCGCGGGCAGCCTTGGAGTATTCGGAACCCTCAACGGCGCCCTGAGCTTCGCGGAGCTTCTTGTCTGCCGGAATTCTTCCATTGGGAAACAGAAGCTTGAGGTATTCGTGATTGCCACCGACCATCATATGAAATAAGCTGTCTATCAGGTCCAGTGCCACCTTTTCCGTGTACTTGTACTCGCAAATCATGGGGTAGTCGCGGAGAAAGGTACACAGCTGTCTCTCCTGTGACAGGAGATTGGCATGTGAACCGCCCGCGCCGTGCACGTTCGGTGAAGTCATTGTGGCGGAACGGATCTATAGATCCTTAACTATGACTATGTGGGTTGGTATAGTAGGAAAAGCAAGAAATTTGGCGATAGCGTTTGGCTATGTGTCGTACGAGGATGATTAAGGGCTAAATATATACGATTGGGTCGCGAAGGTTGGTTTGTCGAGCGTAAATTGGGAGTCGTTGTTTGTCTCGAGAAACGGGTTGGGATTGTTGGTCAAATAGACATAGGAAAAATAAAAAAAAAAGTCAAAAGAAAAGGAAACGTGAACCAAGAAACGCAAGTTAATATTAATTGCGATAGATAACACAACCAATTCCCCAGGCGTAACTTGATCTTGATCGATGGGATTGGTGTTGATGGAGGGACCAAAGCTCCAAAAGCCAAAAACGAAAATCGAAGCTCGTTCGCTGGTTTGGTTGGTGGGGTAAAAAAATGGTTGGCAGACAGGCAGAGAAGCACAGTAAAATGTTGCTCGATCTGAGGTAATGCACGTCGCCTCGCCTTTTTTCAGTGCTCAACGTCAAAATATAATCGCAAACGCAATCTGCCTCGGTTTCACACCCTATTTCAGTGTGTTAGCAAAATAAGGTCACGAGGGGAGGAAAATGAGCGACCGACTATATGATAACAAGTAGAATCGTTTTATAAACAAATGGCCGAAAGGTGGGCTTTGTAAGGAAGGGTGATGGCAACCTGATCAAAACAGCCAAGTCGAATTACAAAACTGCAAAATGGGCCCAAAAGAATTTATAGAGTAGAAAGAAAGGGAAAAGGTAATAATCTAAGTCGTAAGTATGTTGGTTGTATCACTATTCCAACTTCTTTCCCTTATTAAGGCCTAAATCATGGCAGAAGCGCTTACCGCTACCGCCTACGCAGTACAACCTCCCGGTCCTTCATTCATTACAGTGCGTACCCGGCTGGCGTCGCGCTGTAAACCAAAACAAAAAGCAAAGATGGAAGCCAAAGTTTGCTTTTTTAGGCCGCAAACCAACCCAACCTGCCCCGCCCGTTTTCTTATTGCTTACTGTCTCATGTTCAAAGTACCGTACTGATGGTGGCACAATCCAGTTGTATTTGATCTTGCATTTGATTTGCGGCCTTGCACATGCTATCGCGCCATGTAACTATTCGGCCAGGCCATTTTACAATTCATTGGCCCAACTGATATACAGCTTCCAAATCACTTATTCAATGCGCCTCACTTGTATTTTGCTTTATATACTCCGTAAATACTATCTCATATTCATTATCACAAATCAACAGTGCGTGGTGACCTACATAACCACACATATTGAAAAGCTCATCACTTGGAATACTCCATATGTCCATCACATCCACATCTAGGGATAGGCTTCTATTTTTGGCTTGCCGAATGTTGTCGTGTATGGTACAAATAAAATTAGAGGGCGGATATAGCTGAACTGATCAGATTTACTCCTCCTGGACGTACTTGTGGCGGATGTCCTTCCATTGGCGCTGCATATGATATTGTTAGCTACACTCGGATTATTAGCGGATGTTGAAGCTGACTTACGCCCTTGTTGTTGCTGTCCCAGACAGCATCCATGGTACGGTTGAAACCACTGTAAGCAAAATGTCAGCACATAGCCGAGTGGAATAAGTTTCGGCGTTGTAGGGCTGATTGAGCGGCGATCAATAGAAATCAGATGCACATGCGGCGTACACGGAATATCTGCATTTGGGTTTCAATACCCATGCA
This sequence comes from Thielaviopsis musarum, assembly GCA_001513885.1. Lineage (NCBI taxonomy): Eukaryota > Fungi > Ascomycota > Sordariomycetes > Microascales > Ceratocystidaceae > Thielaviopsis > Thielaviopsis musarum. The sequence goes on from LKBB01000011.1 coordinate 11,006, forward strand.
GCGTTATCGTTTTTCCGTACATCCGATACCGAGCTCGGCCTTCTAAATCTCCCGCATAAAACCAAGCACATCCTACAACGAGCGTTATGGACCGAGAAGAAAACTTACACTTCGAAGACGAAGCCGGCGCCGAAAACAGCGGTCAGCATCAGGTAGTTCTTCTTGAACATAGTGCTGTACAAACTGTTAGCTGATAGCTCTTTTATGGCGTAGCCCGTGCCTTCGTCAGGTGTTGGTATCAAATAGCGCATCGGAATCCCCGGAAAATGTGTTGCGTTTCGGCGTTGTACGCGGTGTCAATCGATCGTGAAAGCTGCGGGCCGAGTCTGTAGTGCTGAATATCCGCCGGACTGCTCGGGTTGCCAGTTCATACGTGAATTCGCTGAAGCATAGGGATAAATCGTCTCTCCATATCCGTGTAAGTACTTCGGTGTCGTCTTTCTTCGTCCGTGGTTGTTTGTGTAAAGTTCGGACTCTCGGACCGGGCGAGCGCATTCAATCGTATAGCACAGCTTGATTCAACGACCTGACGCAAAGCTTCAGGGCGCAATGGGAGTGCGAGGAAAGTCTTGCCTGTAGAGAGCGTTGACCAGAGACTATTAAACATCAAACTTAGTCAGTATTCGTGTGCAATGGCGATATCCCCAATCGGCTTCATAGTTTCGTCCATTTTTTTTTCGCATGTCGCGATTTAATCCCACGCAGAAAGCCATTGGTTTGCGGGAAGTCATGAAAAACATACCATCTTGGCGGTATTGTGGGTGATGAATCACAACTAAGCAAACAAATTGATTATGAAGGTGGTGGAAGAAGTGGTGGGTTTTTACAGTCGTAGCAGAACTTCAAGCTTCAACTTTCTTACATTCTTCCGGTTCTTGATCGTGACAAGGCCAAAACAGCCATTGCGGAGGCTACTTGACTCACGTGACTTAGAAAATTTAGCGGGTCCTATTTTCAGTCAGCCACTCAGGCCGCGTGAATTTGAGAGTCTTTTCATTGGCAGAGTTGAATGGTGACCCAGTTTTAGAAATCAGCCTTGTGTGACAATGCAGTTAGCATTAGCATCCGAAAATGTAATGTTATTAAGTGGTATCTATAGATTCTTGACCTCATAAGATCATCATTTTGAGCACGTGTTTCTTGCTTGGTTTTTTTCTGTGATTTATTTGTTGTAAAAGCAAAAACTGTCGCAAATGTGTAAAAGATTATATGGAATATGGGATGGGATGTCTTGTGCGGTACAATGTATTTTGTCTTTGCAAAAACATAGACGCCATGAAAAATAAAAACAGATCCAAAAAGGGAAATATAAGAATAGAGAAAAATTATCAAAGTGCAACAAGATGTGAGTATCTATCGCACAAAAGATACTCGGAAATACAACGCATGATTAGGGAATGAATAGTAGAATGGTTGCGTGTGGTGGACATCCACGGTGCATAAGGAGGAGCCCAAGCTTACTTCTTAGTCAACCATTTGGCTTTTGTCCGTGCCTTGGCATCGTAAACTTTGCTTCTCACATCGTGATTCTGTTCACTCATGATTGAAGCTCTGTTGCTACGCATAGTGCTGTGGGCTCTCAACGGTGACGGCACAAAGTTAGGGTCGTCGACATTGATAATCCGTCTTCTAGCCGCCGTCTGGTGTCCGGTAAGAGCCTCCAGATCACTTTCCACAGGGCCAGGGTTAGAGCTGCCATCTTCTTGGTCGCTGGATTCGGGAGATTTAGGCTGCTCGAAGACAGCGTATTCTCCCTCACTAAACCACCAGCGGCGAAGACGGCCGGGAATCATGGCCTTGAACCACTCGTCAGGGAACAGACGAATGGCAACACCCCAAGGCAGAGAAATTGCGCCAAGACCAATAGACAGAGCCCATTCCTTGCCATCGAGGGCCGTGATCTTGAAAGCCGTTCCACCCTTGAAGATGATAAGGATCTGACCACCAACCATGACGACGTTAATACCAAGGAAGAAGATGTTGTTTTGAATACCCTCAAAGATATTGAGCTTGTTGTCGAGTCTGCGGTTATTAAGCTGGTTGAAGAGCTGCAGCCACACGAACGTGTTGAAGACCAAAGTCTTGTGGTGAGTTTCGTCGTGAGTACTGTTAGACTCGTAGTTGAGAAGCTTATCGCCACCAAAGTGCAGCGCAAAAGTGATAGCAAGCTGGCAAATAGCCTGGCCGACAATCATCTTAACCATGCGCAGAGTGATAAGCGGGTCAGACTTGCGCTCAGGCTTCCGGTCGAGAACGGAGCGGGTCGGGGCATCAGTAGCAAGAGCGAGGGCGGCAAAAGTGTCCATAATCAGGTTAACCCAAAGAAGCTGGGTGGCGTTGAGGACGGATTCCTGGTCGGAGCTGGCAACAGCGGTGACGAAGGTGAGGACAACGGCAGTGACGTTTACAGTAAGTTGAAACTATTTATCTGTTAGATTACTTCGAGGCGATTCTTATTCCAGACAAAGTGTGCTTACCTGAAGAAACTTCTTGACTGAGTCGTTGACGGCACGACCCCACATCATACCCTTGACAATAGACCTGTAATCCGTTAGAATCAGTAAAAAAGGAGAACGGGAGAAAAAGAAAAGGCGTACGCAAAGTTATCATCCATGAGGATGATTGAAGAAGCCTCCTTGGCAACCTCAGTTCCAGCAATACCCATCGAGAAGCCAATATCAGCAGTTTTCAAGGCCGGAGCATCGTTCGTACCATCACCCGTCACAGCGACGGTCTCCCCAAGCTCCTTGAGGGTCTTGACCAAGATGCGCTTGTCTTCTGGGCTGGAACGGCCCAAAACCTGGATATTGGCAATGACTTCTTTGAGCTTGTGTTCGGAAAGCTTACGAAAGTCGGGGCCTTCCATAGCAATGCCACCGTCCTCGGGGTGGTAGATACCGCATTCCTTGGCAATAGCACGAGCAGTCATAATGTTGTCACCAGTAATCATTCTAACCACGACACCCGCCATTTGGCAGTCCTTGATAGCAGCAATGACACTGGGACGTAGCGGGTCCTTGATACCAAAAATAGCGACCAGGGTCATATCCTCGTGCAGCTTACTGAAGTCAGCATAACGCGGGTCTTCGGGCGACTCGCAACCGACTGGAGGCCAAGACTCAAAATCGCGGTACGATGAGGAAACGGCACGAAGAGACTGGCCGGCGTAAGCCTCGATAATTTTGGAAAGAGACTCCAGATCGCTTGCAGAAAGGCTGGTCGACAAAATGGTCTCGTTGTTTTCAGGCTTAGTGATAATACTGGTGCACTTGGCAAGAAGAATCTCAGAAGCGCCCTTGACGTAAACACGGAAAATTCCATTGGGCAGCTTGACAACAGTGGCCATACACTTAAGAGCAGAGTCAAACGGGATAACCTGGACAACGTTGGCTTTGTGGCGCTCTTCCTGAACAGGGCCAGCACCGAGATGGTCACGGCAAAAGGTCAGCAGAGCAACCTCGGTCTTGGATCCAATGAATGTCTGTTCGCCATCTTGCTCGCCCTCAAAGGCGGTAGAGTTGGCAGCATTGGCCTGGACAAGATGCGCCTTCATGGGAGCACCAAGCGAGCTAACAAACTCGGACACGTCAACGTTTCTCGCTGTAAATGTACTAGCCGATGCAGAGCTCTCCGAAAGAGCACCATCCGATGACGACCCATTACCGCCGAAGCTAATATCCTTGCCAAGCGTAGTGGCAACAAGAGTCATCTTGTTCTGGGTAAGAGTGCCGGTCTTGTCCGAGCAAATCGTAGTAGCGTTTCCCATGGTCTCGCAGGCTTTCAGAATACGGACAAGGTTGTTGTCCTTGAGCATTCTAGTCGTAGCAAAGGCAAGAGCAAGAGTAACTGCAAGCGGCAGACCCTCGGGGACAGCCACAACAACCAGAGTGACAGCAGTGATGAACAGCTCCATGAATTGCTTGCCCTTCTCCGAGGGGGTGCTGTGGTTGTGCGGAAGGTGTGCCAGGAATCTAATAAACAGGACAATGAACAAAAGCAGAGCAACACCGCCACCAATCTTGGCAATCCAGTCGGCGAGACCGTTCAGCTTTCCTTGCAGGGGCGTTTGACCCTGCTCAGTACGCAGAGACATAGTAGTCCGGCCATGAGTCGAGTTGACACCGATAGCAGTGACCAGGAAGGTACCAGTGCCTTCATTGACCTTGGCACCGGAGATGATAAATGGATCAAGCTTCTCGGCATCTTCGATAACTGTGCCGTTGTCGGCGGCATCTTTTATGCTCTCGTACACTTCGTCGACGGGAACCTTGCGCAGTAGGTCAGACTCTCCGGTAACCGAAGACTCGTCACACTTGACGCCATGGCCAGTAATGAAAATTCCATCAACCGGGATCATATCACCACTCTCGAGTTGCATGACATCGCCAACCATAATATCCCAGACGGAAATCTCGGTAGCTCTTCCGGCGCGGACAACTTTAACGTTACGGTCATTATTCTTTCTGTTGAGACGAGTAAATTGGTGCTCCATCTGCCAATCGTTCAGAGTTGTGACCTAAAAGGAATAACATATTAGCAACTTCATGTAAGACGAGGGAGCCGAATATCCGAAAGATGTGACGAATAAAACCGAGGGGGGTGACTTACAAGGACGACAACACTATAAAGAAACACCACAGTGTTAGTACTATGTAATAACGCACACGCATGTGCAGGAACAGGGCGTGCGTGCCGAAGGCCGGGTAAAGCGGCTGCAAACAAGGCATATCACGAAAAAGCTTATTTAGACGACAACTTACATAATTGCGACAAGAATAGCCACACCCTCCACCCATTCAACCTTGGGGTCAGAGGGATTACGATTGGGGTCAAAAGTCTCGTAGAGGCCTAGGGCCAGTGAGACAATTGCGGCGATAGTCAACAAAATCAGGACCTTGTCATTGTATGCAATCCAGGCCAGTTGTAGGAGGTTCTTGGGCTTCTTCTCAGGGAGCGTGTTATCGCCATAAACGGCCTTGCGATCGATAAAAGAGTCCTTGGAGTGCGAGGTGCCAGTCTTGGTCTTGGCAACGGAATAAGAAGTCGAAGTGGTTTCTGAAGGTGAATCCGGGTCGGATCTCGGCATTTCTGCACCCAGCAGCCCATATTTAACGGCGCCAGCCGCAGCGACTTGCTCAAACGTCACGTCGTCATGTATATGGGTCTCTTCCGGGCTCAGACCGGTGTCGCGGTTGGTGTGTAGTGCTTTTTCGAGACCTTTCAAGCCGCCAAGAGCCAAGAGCGCATTTAAGCTTTTGGGGTTGAGGAGCTTGGACAGATGGCCTGGCGAAAACGGGAATCGTGATGACGATGAGCGGTACATGTCCTCAGTACTCGGGTCCGGCGTAAAGGCATCACCCAGGTCCGGTCGGAACTGATGATGAGCATAGTGTGTCGCGGACCTCGCGTCGGGCACAACAGTGCCTTCTGGGGAAGCCATCGTGTCTTGCTGATATGGTGGTTAGAGCGCTAAATCGACAAGATCGAATACCAAAACATGAAGAAAGAGACACCAAGACGAAATCTCAATACATTGGGAAGAAGGAAAAAGCATTAACCCAGCGACTCACATTTTCGCTGATTATGCTTACGATTCAGCTGATATTCCAAACATTGCAGCAGGAATGCTGTGGCAAAATCAATGAATGGGCTGAAGCTTCTGACAGCTATCTGGTTTCGGCCTCGTCGCAACCTCTGAGACAGATAGGCCTGAATCGAGCGATGACCGTGCTTGTTTTCTACCGTAATGAAATCAGTGAGCTGTACTGGCGGTGAAGCTAAACAAACAAGCAAACAAAACAAAACATAGCAAAACAGAATAGCAATCTTGTTTCATCTCGCCAATCGCAGTCTCGACTCTTTTTCTTCAACCTGATGCAAAGCTCCTGTCTTTTTCATATGCGACTTGGCCTTACCTACTCGAAACTGGGCAGGCCTGCCCACTTGGCGATCAATTACCCATGGAGAAGTTATACTGTGTACTTAGTAGTTCAAGGAACGGATAAATGCCGCAGGAAGAGACACAAATTCCAGACCAATTTCATCAACGACAGCACCATCAGGTCCCTCTCTCTCTCTTTGGTTGAAAAGAATGACGCAAACCCAAGGGCTGGGTTCTGGATCTGTTATTGACCGGTTGAACCTAGCCCTGGAAATTTGGCCGAAAAATATGAGAGAACAAAGCAAAGCAAAGAAAAACTCATATCAGTTTGATGATCCCTTCAACGCCTTGTTTTGTACAGGGTCAAAATCGAGCTGCAAAGATTTCTTCGCGGGCTTTCCCTCTCATCAATATGGCATGCGCTGTTGCCCGCTGGGGTTCGCAGCGCCTTCCCTTAAACGTAGCAGCAACTTGAGGGTCGGCTTTGACGCCAGATCAATCGACAGCCAACCAAACGGTCTTTTCCAGAGCTCCAGGTGTTTCAGACACTGCAGAATTAAGCGTACTTGTAGTCACCCAAATCTTAATCGCAGCAAAATATGGGAAGGTAAACTAACACATCACGCCACTGGACAGATGCCACCTTCCCCAGGTCACCTCAATATCACGATTTGTGTATCAAGGGCACGATCATAAAAGGCTATACCAAAACAAGTATAAAAAAAAGTATTAAAAAAAAGTAATTGGGGCCACAACTTACTAGGCGTATTTTGGCTCGAAGTATTATGCCCCAAACATTAAGGGGTAGTAGTACAAAAATACCACCAGTACCCGATCTTAGCTTAACAAAATCGACAAGATATCATGCACTCCGGCAGTTGAAAAGAAGATGATTTCTTCGGATGGAATGAATGAAAAATAAAACAACCAGGGGTCAAAAATAAAGAATAGACAACAACGGACACAGTGGTTAAGGGACTTGGTAAGATTTGCTTCGAACAGCTTGTCTTGAGAAGACAAAAGGCTCAAGTATGCAGTCGGAGGAGAGCGAGCCATAAGTCCTTTATAGTACATGCATATGACGTTGGGCTCATATACATAGTTATTACTACTAAGTTTACAAAACTGCATGTGTACATTAAGTATGTACTCTGGCTTGATGTAAACCTTTAGATTAACTATTAGAGCCCAAGATATGGTGTCATCTCGAATAGGAATAGGTTCTTATCAAATCCTTTTTTAAAAATCCTTTGTAGTTGAAACTAAACCTTCCTTGCGTACTCATTTGGGCTGCTATTATATGTGGCTGCTATGTACTATACGGAGCTCCGAGCATATTACAGCTAAGGCTTGTTATATTTATATCTGTAGTTTGGTTGTCAATACCGTTTCACTATTCACTCAGTTAACATCAGTATACAAGCAGGGCAATATCTTTTTTCTTACGCTCTTTAAGCCTCTCTTTTTTTTTATTTACTCCAAGGCTGCAACAGTAGACATGCGTACATTAGGTGGCTTTTTTTCGATTTTACCCAACTTCACAGCCAGCTTCGCCTCTTTACTGCGTCACAGCAAATTCTTTGTCCCTTTGAAATTTAGCGACCGGCACGTGTATAGTGCAGCTTTTACAGATTTCAACGTTGTACTGGCCCCTACAGAACAGTATTAGTCTATCCTTTTCAATTGAATGGTCGTGGATCTTTTCGCAAACACAGGGCTGACTTAAGACTGCTTAGTAGTAGTAGAGTAGTTGTCGAATGATGATACCTAAGTATGTCACCTTTGTTCATTCTCGTATACTTTTACTGTTAACTAAAAAAGAAAATTAAAAATTAAAAAAGCCTCACGACTTCGTACCGCCACATCGTGGCAGTAGCATATCTACTGTGTCAAGATATTATATGGCGTTCAATATTTGTTTTTGTCGAGCTTGATAATCCAAGATCTTGAACTGTGACAATAATGTCGAAGCTTTACGGCTCAAAATATTTTTGCATGTACTACTACCACTAACACTTGACCTTACGTAGCATTCCATTAGATAACTCCAAACTTAACACTTGGCAAATAGAAGTCTTTAAAGTTTGTAAAGCATATTATATTGCTTTGTATGTTCATTTATTCGCGAGAACTAAAGCCAGCATCAAAACATGACGAAGAGTCAAAACAAGAAATGCTGGTTAGTACTCTATACTGTATTCATGAAAACCAACACACGTATCACAAGGGTTACCTCTGTACTGAAAACCCTTTAGCTCCAAAAATTGTAAATGTTATGCAAGCTCCCCCTGGCCTTCTCCCTCTGCTAGTAGTAGTACTTGTAGTACTCCGTAAGTACTAAATAGTAAAGTACAACTGCTTCGTTCCATCCTTTTTTTTCTCCTTTGCTTTGCATTGTATCGATTGATTGATTGATTGATTGATTTGCTTGGCTCAGCCACTCGTTTGTCCAAACCTTTTTTTTTTTTTGTTTTTCTTTGAATTTACCGAAAATCCACCACCAAAGTCACGTCACGTCACGTCGCCTGCAACATACAAGCCTCAACCCGACCAAATATATCGACACAGACTCCGTTGCCACTTTGACCGATCGATCGACACTGAACCGAAAAGATGTCTTCATCTATCTACAAGCAGTTCTTGGCGGCTCCTAACCCGGCACTTTTGTCGGCGGATGCTACTCTGCACTACATCACCACCACGACTACCATTTGCGGTGCCGACAACATCATCAAGCACCTGAGCCTGGTCAACAAGCAGATCAAGAAGAATGCCGAGAATGTCATTGACGAGATTAATGGCCGCGGCGCCTCGATGCTGGAGCTTGAGACTGTGATGGAGTTCGTTGCTAGTGGTGGCCCGTATGCGCCTGGTCTGGATGAAAACTTCCTGGCCGACCGCACTGTTTCCATTCCCATTGTAAGCCTTGACTGTTGAGAGTATCATGGCGAAAATACAGTTGTATATAGACAGGAACACTAACTATGTCACCTCTCTTTTCTTAGACCCACATTGTCCGCTACGATGAGAACGGCCGCATTGCCCAGATTCGCCTGAAGTGGGACCAGGGCGCTATGCTCAAGGACCTCGAGATCATCAGCAAGTCTGGCCGCAATTGGCCCATTCGCGACAACACAGACCAGTTGCGTCTGATTTCCAACTGCCTCAAGGCAACGGGTAAGGCTTCGTCCAATTGCAACCCGCAGGCCCAGAAGCAGCCGCAGCTGCAACCGCAACCGCAACCACAGCACTTGCGTGGAAATTCTGACCTATCATTGTTCCACTCGCGCGAGGCTGGGAACAGAAAATATCCCGCCGCCATCTCATTGTTTACCGGCCGCCGTCAGCCACAGCTCTCGTTCAACCAGATTGCTTCTGATGACGAAATGTCTGATGTCAAGTATGGCAGGCGGAGCAGGTCCCAGTCGCCTAGTGCGCGTGCTGCGGCTGTGGCTGCGCGGAGAAATGCTAGAAATCATGCTGACATTGAAATGTTTAATAAAGCGCACCTGTCTGCTGGCTCCCAGTCCGGGTCGCGGAACCAGCCTTCATATGACGAATACACCACTCCCCAGAAGCAGGTCGATACGCGCGGACCCGTGCGCGCCCAGGATGTCCGCCACTGGGACAACGTGCCCGGTGCTATTCCCGAAACCCCCATTGGCTCGAAGCCCCAGCCGAGACCCCGCCGCGATGCTGAGAAGCACTTTGAGATTGAGGACGAGGGCTCCACCCCTGTCCACCGCGAGGCGTACGGCCCCGACATGGCTCACCGCCAGAAGGCTGACTTCCAGTCTACTTACACCATGACGGATACTGCCGGCGCCAACACTCCCCAGGGTAAGTACCCTGTTCCCACTGACCGCCAGAAGGCTGTGGACAACATGGGTTCGAGCTGGGAGCCTACGGACCACTCGCCGGTGGCCAAGGGCGGTATCCACATTGCCGGCAACGGCATGGGATCCCACCGCGATACAACCGCCGCTCCTTCTGATGGTCGTGGTATTCACATTGGCGGTGACGGCATGGGTGGTCCCAAGGGCACCAAGCGTGACTGGCTGTTTGGTGGTGACGAGGAGTCGCCCGAGAGAAAGCCGGCGCCGCGTGTCAAGCCTCACAACAAGGCCAGTGACATGTGGCAGTTTTAAGTCTGCCCGAACGGGTGAATGTACATATTAGTACATACTGCATGCATGTCTGGAGCTGTGTTTCATTGCTACTTTTTTGGGTTATTCGCGAGGCACATTTAGCCAAGGTTTTGTGGTGTTGTTTCTTCTTTTTCACTTAGTACGGAGTACACTTTATCGCCTCGAAGCAAGATTGTTATAGCTTATGGAATTGATATTTGATACCAGTAGTACTAATATTACGGAGTACTACGTACTTATTAATTATTTATGTACCTTGTGGCGTTCTGTGGCTCTTGTATTCCTGGTCAGCCACACTGTTTAGGGTAGACGACCGGCTCGTCTTGCCGGGCGGCTGTTTCATTTTCGTCTTTGGAGGTTTCGCCCAGATTGAAACTCAACTAGCCTTCTGGAGCTCGGTCTGGACAACTAATTATAGTGGGATAACGGGATGAGAAACAGTAAATAATTGCTGTTATTATAATTTTGGGCGTCAGGGCGCTGTAGCAGCTGACGACTCACTGTTTTGGGAGTTTTTTTCTTGGAAGGGGGGGTGAAGGTTACAAGCTAGGCAGGCACAGTGGGTGAGAGATTGAGGTTGTCAGCAAATAAAGCATTTCTGATTTATTCTGCTTGCAGTCTTGCTGTATCTGCTTTTTGTTTCGTCTTGTTTTCCCTTTAATTGCTTCGTGATAGGTTTATCCAAGTTGTAGCGAGCAGGTTAAGGTGAGTTTGTCTAGGCCTTGGCCATTGTTAAACGCTTAATTCCGGATTTATCGATGAGGCTTGTCCCCCCTCCATTTCTAACAAGCCACCATAAGCTTAGCCCGCCAGACATTGAGCTACTAAGCGACGCATTGGATCTTCAAAATAACCACGACGACATTTCCCTGGAGCTGAGCTCCCCTCTTTTACATCTTTCGTCATTTGATTCAAGCCGAATCGACTCGACTCTTGTTTCTGCGAACCCTAATTTCAACTCCAAGGGCGATTCAGCCTTGCGACGACCAGTACTACTACTACCAGTGAAGCTATCAATACGTAGTAGTAGCAGTTCCATTCACTACATTCTCGACATAATCGCATACTCATACACATGAAAGACTCCAGTCGCATTTAACCCCTCGACATTTACGATGCGACCCCGACACACGTCTTTTGGCTGGGCCGCTGTGGCACAATTGCTTGCTGTCAGCGCCGTGCTACCCAGCTTTGCCGCTGCCAAAGACTCGCCCAGTCTCCACGTCAGCTCGTTTGCAGCGCGGCCCGAAAACATCAATTACTTTGACGGCACCAACACGCTCTTGTTCCATAACATTGAGGAAAAGTCAATCTACAAGTCGACGGATGGCGGCGACACATGGAAGAAGCTCGACGACGTGCCGTCTGGTAAGGCGTATATGCTGGTCATGCATGAGTTTGATTCCAGCCGCGCCTTTGTGCTTTCGGGCGAACGCGAACACTGGAAGACTACGGACAAGGGCCAGACCTGGACCAAGTTTGACAGTGGTGTGTTGACCAGCGGGCTGAGCTCCGAAGTGCTGCACTTCCATGCGTCGGATCCGGATCGGGTCATCTTCAACGGCATGAAGTGCCAGAGCATCTTCTGCAAGGAAGCCGCCATGGTGACCACTAACGGTTTCAAGGATGTGGCGGCACCGCTGCGCACCGATAACGGCGGTTGCTGGTGGGCCAAGTCGACGCCCGAGTTCACGACGGGATCGCCACAGCTAGACCAGAACCGCATCATGTGCATTGTCAGCGACTTTTTGTCTCCGTTCAAGGAGGACCAACGCCTGTTTTACTCGGACAACTACTTTGCTGTCAAGGCCGATGGCAAGATTGACGAAATCGAGGTCAAGGTTGACGGCGGCAAAGCCATCCTTGGTGTTGTCAATGTGGCTATTGTCAAGAAGTACATGATGGCGGCCACGGCCTCCCTTGGCACCGACGAGATGGGCCTGTACATCAGCGACGACGCCCAAAACTGGCACCGCGCCATGTTCCCGACCACGCACGACCATCGTCTCAACCAGGAGGCTTACACTGTTCTCGAGAGCACCAACTATAGCATACAAGTCGATGTCATGACCACGCGTCCGTCGAATCCCATGGGTGTTTTGTTTACGAGCAACTCGAACGGCACATACTTTACCGAGAACATTGAACACACCAACCGGAATATGCGTGGCCACGTTGACTTTTCCAAGGTCAGCAACGTGCAGGGCGTGTACTTGATCAACACGGTCGAGAACTGGAAAGAGGTGGAAAAGAAGATTGATGCTGCCAAGAAGATTGCGACTAGTATTTCCTTTGACGATGGCCGCACTTTTGAAAAGATCAAGGCTGGCGACGACCGTGTGCACCTTCACTCCATCACAGACGCCAACAACATTGGCCCGCTGTTCTCCAGTCCGGCGCCGGGTCTCGTGCTGGCCAATGGCAACACGGGCGACGCGCTCAAGGCCATGAAGGAGTCGGATATGTATGTGTCTGACACTGGTGGCGTTTCTTGGAAGAAGGCGCTTTCGGGCCCGCATATGTACGCTTTTGGCGACCAGGGCTCGATATTGGTTGCTATTGCCGATACGCGGGCCGAGGATGTGACAGAGTTTTCGTACTCGCTCAACCACGGTGACAAATGGGAGCAGGTCAAGCTTCCCGATGGCCTGAAGATGCAGCCCGAGGCCATTTTTACGACAGAGGACTCGTCCATCCTGAAGTTTATCATCGAGGGCCACTCGAATGCGCGCGAGAAGTTTCACATTGTCACGATTGACTTTGAGGGTCTTCACGAGCGCACTTGCGAGGACAAAGACATGGAGGACTGGCACGCGCGTGCTGACGACAGCGGCAAGCCGACTTGCGTCATGGGCACCAAACTGACGTACCGCCGCCGCAAGAAGGACGCCGACTGCTTCATCAAGAAGGCATACACTGTTCCGGTGCCCAAGGCCGAGGCATGCGACTGCGCGGACGGCGACTTTGAGTGCGACTACAATTTTGTGCTCAAAGATAACAAGTGCGAGCGGGCCGGGCCGGTTCTGGCGCCCGACGGCGTCTGCAAGGACCAAAAGCCGGACGCTGTGTTCAAGGGATCGTCGGGCTGGCGTCTTATCCCTGGAAACCAGTGCAAGCGGAAAAGTGGCAGCCAAAAGGATGAATTGGTTGAGCACAAGTGCAAGGACTCGACCGATGCTCCCAGCACTCCGCCTCCTAGCAACGGCGATGGCACACCCGGTGGCGCCATCGGCAACGATCAGTTTGTATTCAAGTCGGAGCTCAAGAACTTTGAAAAGATTTACCTGGAGCGCGGCGACTCGAGCAGCCAAAACGACGAGACGGTGATTGTGCGGCCTTTTGGATTCGACGGCAGCGAGTCGATTGTCGAGGACCGCATCTGGCTGACAACGGATCAAGGCAAGACGTGGAAGCAGATTCTGGAAAAGTACCGGGTTCATAGCATTTTCCCGCACTCCAACTTCAAGGACGCTGTGTTCATGACGACGTCGCCGCAGGGCAGTGCTGATGTTGTCAAGAAGGTTATATACACGATTGACCGTGGCATCAACTGGCACGAGTTTGACCTGCCTCACCCGCCGGTCAACGGCAACCCGTTCTCGTTTCACCCAGACAAGAAGGACTGGATCATCTTTACCGGGCAGGTCTGCGAAAAGGTCAACGGCAACTGCGTGCACGAGGCGTTCCTGTCGACAGACCGTGGCGACCACTGGAAGACAATTGCGCGCCAAGTCAGTCACTGTGAGTTTACTGGGCGGTCGGCGTACAAGTACCGCAACCAGAAGCAGATTGTGTGTCTGGCGCGCGAGTCGGAGAACGATAGCCCGCTGCGCATCTCGGTCAGCAACGACTTCTTCACCGAAGATATTCAGTACCCGAAGCTAGTGGACGACAAGGGCACGGCCATTATGGTCAAGCAGTTTGCCACCATGTCGGAGTTTATTGTCGTGGCGGCCGAGGTTCCTAAAACTGAGGGCCACTTGCTGGCGTATGCCAGTATCGATGGCGAGCACTACGCACAGGCGCACTTTCCGTATAACTTCAACCCCGAGCACAGCAACGAGTACACGGTTCTCGACAGTTCGACGCATGCCATCAACCTGTTTGTGGCCACCAACATCCAGGACGGCCACGAGCGCGGCAACATTATCAAGAGTAACTCCAACGGCACGTCGTACGCGCTCAGCCTGGCCGATGTCAACTGCGACTCGAGCTTCTACGTTGACTACGAGCGGGTGGCTGGTGTTGAGGGTGTGGCTATTGCCAATGTGGTGGCCAACGCAGCCAACACCAAGGAGCCCAAGAAGCTGCAGACCAAGATCACGCACAACGACGGTGCCGAGTGGGCGTTCCTGGCGCCACCTGCCAAGGACAAGGATGGCAAAGCGTTCAAGTGCAGTGCTTCTGTCGGCTCGGAAAAGTGCGCGCTGCACTTCCACCACTACACAGAGCGCATCGACAAGCGCCGCGGCTTCACGGTCTCATCGGCCATCGGTATCCTATTTGGCGCGGGCAATGTCGGACCGTATCTCGAGGGCATCGACAAGGCCGACACATTCATGTCGCTGGACGGCGGTATCACGTGGCGCATGGTGCAAAAGGGCATCTGGACGTGGGGCTTTGGCGACCAGGGTTCGCTGCTGGTGCTGATCCAGATGGGCGTCAAGGTCAAGACGAACAAGCTGCTGTATTCGATTGACGAGGGCGCGTCGTGGAGCGAGCACAAGTTCCAGGACCAGGAGGCGCTCGTCACTGATATCACCACGCTGGACAGCGGCAGCTCGCGCAACTTTTTGATCTGGACCATGACGGACGACAACCAGGTGGTTTCCACGCGCGTCGACTTCACCGGGCTGGCCACGGACGGCGCGTGCCATGAAAACGACTACCGCATGTGGCACCCGCGCCACCCGCTGCAGGACAATGACTGTCTGTTTGGCCATGTGGCGCGGTATCTGCGCAAGCTACCGGGCAAGAAGTGCTACAATGATTTGCGCATGCAGCTGACGCAGCGGACCATGGTGTCGCTTAACTGCATGTGCTCGCGGCGGGACTACGAGTGGTGGGTTTCCTTTCCTCCTCTTCCATATCCTCCATATCTTCATTATCCTCCATACTCTGATCCTATTGCTAACAACCCCCCCAGTGACTACAACTTTGAAACGGACAACCACGGCCAGTGCTCGCTCGTGCCTGGCCGCCAGCCTCAGACTGCCAAGGAATACTGCAGCGCGAACCCCGAAGCCATTGCCTTTTACGAGCCCTCGGGCTACCGCCGTATCCCGCTGACCACATGCGTCGGCGGTGACGAATTCGACAAGGTTAATACGCCCATTGCCTGCAGCGGCCACGAAGAAGAATTCGAAAAGTCGCGCCGCACATCGGGTATCGCCATCTTCTTCGCCGTGGTACTGCCTATTGCCATTGCTGCCGCCGCCGGTACCTGGGTGTACCGCAACTGGAACGGCAAGTTTGGCCAGATTCGCCTTGGCGAGCCGCGCACGGGCAGCAGTAGCGGACTCAACGGCCACGCCCTGCTGGACAGCGATGCACCGTGGGTGCGGTACCCTGTGATTGCGCTGTCGGCCGGCGTGGCGTTGGTGGCGTCGCTGCCGCTGGTGGTCCAGGGCTTGTGGCGGTCGCTGGGCTCAACGTATGAGCGCGTCAGCGGTGGAGGCTTTGGCAGCGAGGGCTTTGGCGCCCGGAGGTTCACGACCAGAGATAGCTTTGCGAGAGGGTCGGCGGATTATGCCATTGTCGATGAGGATGAGGGGGAGTTGCTGGGGGAGGAGAGCGATGAGGAGTAGAAGTCGGTGAGTTGGGATATGTGACTGTTGATGTGACTATCGTGGTGGATGGGGGTTGCTGACTAACTAACCGGTGGGGTTTGCCATATACTTTGTTTATTATACATGTTTCTTTTATTGTTCTTTGTCTGTTTAAACTTGAACATGATGTTCTCCCCGGTGACCGTCCGTCCGCACAGACCAGACGCATTTGTGCCTGACAAATAGTTATTTTTCAAAAAAGAAAAAAAAAAAACATCTGTGCTGTACGTGTTTTCTCTACCTTTTGTCGTCTCGTCTCCGGTCGATGAACACGGACCTCGTCAAATCAAAGACGTGCATGGGGTGACTTGTCACATTCCGTAAAGGTGTGAGCAAAGTCCACTGACCTGTCAAATTCCGTGCTGGGTCTCGTATTACTCTGCATACTCGGCCCAAACATCAATGGCTCAACGTGGTAGTAGTAGCAGTAGTATCACAATTTATGAGATATTAAGGTATGTGCAAAATAAGAAAAACAGATTGGAACAAGAAATCAAGGCGCGTTGATTTTATCGAAACCCACATACTGGGGGAAAAAAAAAAGTACAAACAGAAAAAAAGCAAAAACCAAAAAAAAGAGTATTAACCAAGGCAATATAAAAGAAAAATAGGAAAAGAAATCAAAAACAAACTCCAAAAGGCAAAATCATGATAACGTAGTTGTAGTAGTACTAGTAGTAACAAACAACAAGAAGAAAAAAAAAACATTAATTGCCCCGCACCTTGTGCCAGATCCGCTTCATCACCCCGCGATCCTGCTCAATATCCAAATCAAACGCCGCAAACTGCCGCTCAATCGTCTCCTTGGCAACCGAATCCTTCGCTGCCGCTGCTGCCGCCGCCGCCGCCACTGCCAAGCGCAGGCCGGCAGGGGGACCCACACTGACGCTGGCGCTCGCGCCATGCCCGGGCGAATAAGCATGCGTCTCGCAGTTTGTCGATGCCGTCGAGAGGACCTTGCGGTGGCTGCTGCTGCTGCGCGCCGTTTCCGTTGCTGCTGCAATGGCGATGCCGCGTGTCGGCGAGCCGGTGCGGCTGGCGGGCTGTGAGGGTGCGGCTGATGGCCCGCCAGACACGGGCTGCCAGCCGTACATCTGGTCGTCGTTGGCGCGCAGGTCGGGCCGCGTGAGCGTCATCCGCAGCGTCATTTCGCGCGCGGCAAGCGAGTCAAAGTCGAGAGACGTCTTGGGGCCGTGTTTCTGGCTGTGCATGACGACAACGGCAGCGGGCTTGGCGACAGGTACAGCGGAAGACTTGGTGGGTGCAGTGGAGGACTTGGTGGGCGGCATGGCAGTCGTGGAGGATCGCGCGGTGGCTTTCTTGGGGGGAGTTTGTGGCGTAGGCGGGGCGTCGGAGCCGGGCGACGAGTGCAGGTCGTCTTCGTCGGCCGAGTAGACCGAGGACCGATCGTCTTCGAGGAACGTGCACAGTTTGTCGTCCATGGGCGAGCGCGTCTTGGGTGACACCATAGACATGGAGTCCTGGAACGACTCGTGCAGCGAGATCTGCAGCGCCGGCGACTTGGGGTCGGCAGCGGTCGCCGGGAAACCAAACTGAATCGCCTCGTCAAACTTCTGCGGCGAAGCCAGATACAGACGCAGCTTGAGCCGCGCATTGGGGTCCGAGTAGTGGGCAGTCTCGTCAATGGGACTGATAGGGCTCATGGGGGCTTCGCTAAGCGTGGGCGAGCTGCGGGGGGTGATGAGGGAGATGGCGCGCGAGCGGCGCTTGCTGGGCGACACGGGCCCGTAGGGACCAACCTGAATCTGCAGGTCTTTGGGATTGATGCGCGTATTGATCTGCGGCGGGCGGCTAAAGGGGATTTTGTTGATGGATAGATGACGCCGGAACGACGGCCGCGGCTTGTTTGCATTGGTGGGGATCTGCTCGCGCAGGTTCTGGTGGTAGTCGTCCAGGTGCAGGTTCAGCTTGAGGTCCAGATCGTCCTCCTCGTCTAGCCATTGAAAACTGTCCATGAAGCTGTCCTTTTTCTTCTTGGCACCCAGCGTCTCCAGCGATGTCATGGGCGTGCTGAGCGATGATATGTGACGGCTAACGACAGCCGGTGAAGAAGGCGTCTGGCGCAGCGGAGGCCGTTGGAACTCTTGCATGGTGGAGCTGAGTGTGGTGGGACTAAAGGGGGTAAACGGCGGCACAGCCGGCGAAGACAAGGGCGAGTCACCGGCGATGGTGGGTGACAAGAGAACCGTTACACTCTTGTGAAAAGGGTCTTCAAGATCCAAGTCGCCGTCTTCTTCTAGACGGTCTCCAAAGGACGAGCGACGTTGCAGGCGGCGGCGGCACTGGTGGGTTTGGCTGTGGCGTGGACTACTGACAAAGCCGTCGTCTCCGTAGATGCTCTGCGGCGGGGTCGGATTAGACGACGGGCGACAGCGCGTCCAGTCGAGCACAAGCCGATCGGTCGAGCTCAGGGTTGGCGGACGCACGGGTTTGCTGCGGTGGCGGGCAGCAATATTTTGCTCTTCCAGATCCAAATGGCGGCGCTGGATCTTGTCGGGCAGGCTGGCGTAAAAGGACGAATTGAGCGAGTTTGCACGTGATCTCCGGCGCACCAGGTCGCTGATATTGCACGACGGGGGGTTCTGGTGTGTGCTATTAAGCTTGCGGCCGGGTGTGGGAAAGATGTTTGGTGATTGCAGGTCGTCGGAGGCGGTGGAGTCTTGTTTTATGGGTGTTTGCGGGCGCTTCAGAGGCTGTGATGAAGACCGTGGCGGCACCGGAATGCGAACCTGCAGATTTAGTTGACGAGAGGGAGGTGAGTGCGAGAGATTATTATTTAGAAGTGGCGAGACCGGGCGAGAGGTTGAATTCGGGAGAAACGATTCTTGAGAAGCTGTGGCCTTGACAAATTGTTGGCGTTCTCCTTCTGAAAAGTACTGTAAACAGTAGACGGCGAGATGTTAGAATTAGTCTGGTTTGCTATAGAGCCCAGGGATAATAAAAAGAAGGGGGGAAAAAAAAAGATAAAATGTGAGAGGGGGAAATGTCAAAGATGGGATGAGACAAAAACAAAGGGATAGAGGGGGACGGAAAGAAGATGGAAAATAGAAAGAAAAAAAAAAGAGAAAAAGAAAATAGAAAGAAAAAGAGAAAAAGAAAATCAGAATGGTGGCCCAAAACGGAGCAACAAGCGAGACGAACAGACGCACATCCGACGATGGACAAGACAAGACGAAAGAGAAGGGCAGCAGATCTCGGGGAATTGTTGATTCTCTTCAAGCCTCTGGCTGGCAGGTCTTTTCTTCTTATCCTTGTGTCTCTCTTGTTATCGTTATGCTCTCTTGTTATCGTTATGCCTCTCTTATCCTTATGCCTCTCTTAATATCCTTGAGCGAGCTGATTCAGCCACAAGGCGCATCATCTCATCAGCCTAGACGAGAAGAAGTCGAACCAAAAATGGTGAAAGTGACAGGCCGATCCAGCAATAGCAGGAATAAGGAACCAGGAACAGGAACAGTAACAGTAACAGTAACAGGAATACACAGCAAAACTAATTGGCCTATCAGAGGCCGGCTCGCGCTTTGGCACCAGTCGAAAAAGGGAAAAGAAGGTATTGGCATCAGCGGAAAACGAGAAAACAAAGATGTAACCTTGACGCCAGGACGAGAACGAGAAGCTAAGCCAAGCCGTCACTTTGCTATCGCGATGCTGACTGGGCTGGACTGGCTGGACTTCCGACCTTACTCGCATCGCGTCTTCTTTCCCCCTGCTTCGGCCGTCCGCTCGCTCAGACAACGCCACCAAAAGCCTAGAATGCAGAGCAAATGCACACACTCTAAGATAATGTATGCACTCATTTTGCGCATGCAGCTCGATTCTCCCAATCAGGAAAATCTGTCGCAAATTGAATGCGCAGACACCAGCCAAGAAAGGCGAGGTAAAAAAAAAGAAAAAAGAAAAAGCGGAGGGCAGGGCAACCAGGTCAAGGGCACGATGGAGAAAGGGGATACAATGCAAAGTGATGGGAATCAGAGAAATGCAGGGGCCTCCTGTCTGTCGCCTGGACCGTTTTTTCCACCCATCTGACTGACAAACAACTTGTTTGCAAACAAAGCAAGCATAAAAAGTCCGTGGGGGAATAAACAGCCGTGCATGGTATCTGACCAAGCTGCGTTGCTTGTTCGTTCTCCGACCGATGCGCACGCACGCACTCGCCGATAACGAGAAATAACCGCAGCGTCATCGAGAAGAAGAAAAAAGGAAGCAAGAAAACAAAATAATAAAACAGGTGAATAGAAAGCAACCTCCTCTCGCAGCACATAAAGTTGTGAGTCGCATGCCTCTTTTCCTTCTCGAGCCTTAGCTTCGACATGTGTGAATCCATGGCGCTCTTTTTTTTTTTGCTTGTTCTCGATGCTCTCTTCCCAGGAAGCCAAAATAGCGAGCAACTTTAGCTTCCCCAAGCCGCCTTCTATTCCCCTCCGATTCATTCTCCCGTTTGCCCAAAGGAACAAAGAAGAAGGAAGAGAATAGAATAGAAAAAAGACGTCATCCTGCTCAGAATTCGGCACTAGCCAAATCCCCCCATTGCGACTTGCTTGTTCTAGGAAAGGATCATGGCAAATCCAAGTCCGCGAAGCTTCTCTCTCGGTTGGAGAAGAAAAAAAAAGGTGTAAGACGCAAAAGAAGGAAAAGCTGTAAGACGCAAAAGAAGGAAAAGCCGTAAGACGCAAAAGAAGGAAAAGTTGTAAGACGCAAAAGAAGGAAAAGCTGTAAGACGCAAAAGAAGGAAAAGCTGTAAGACGCAAAAGAAGAGGAAGAAACAGCCGCGCTCGAGGGATTTCGGGGCCACGTGAGCGAACACAAGACTTCAACAACAACTGTTCGTGAAGTCGTCATGCTCCAGACAAACAAACAAACGAACAAACAAAAGTAAGCGTGTAAGCCGCGCTGCAGAGTGGGGGTTTCAGATTATCTGGAACTCAGATAAAAAGTGACTGCGATAGTCAATCAACATCTTAATCAACATCAACAAATCAGCTTCTGCAAAATGTCCCGGTAGCTTGTAATAGTAGCAGCGCTCAGCAAATAAGCAACCGGTTCTAATAACAGAGTAAGAATGTGATGAGTTCTGCCAATTTCACTTGCATCTCTTTGAGCCTACTAATACACGAAAAGCGCCATCTTTACCATCCTGAGCTGAGCTGTCTTCATTCCGGCATGTCTTTGAAGGGAGAAGAAAAAAAGAAAGAGAAACAAAGAAAGAAAAAGAGAAAAAAAAAAGATGGAACAAGCTTGCGTGTCCTAGTCCAGGATAGGAAATCGCCAGCAGGGAAGGGAAAATAACGTAAACTGGTAGGGCTCATGATATCCACCAAGTCAAATCAAGCAAGCGCCTCTTGCAATAAAACACAAGCGCGTGTCTCCAAGTACTCATTCAAGTCATGGGGACTGCTGTGTGTTGGAAAAACTGAAAATAGCATTCCGCTGGACCTCAACCAACCTGCAAGCGGGAGAGGTGCAAGAAAAGCCCAGGGAAACAGAAACGAAAGAAAAGACAGAAAAAAAACCGACTATCAACATACCTTGCGCTGGATTGTAGCTGGAAGCATGGCAAAGTCTTCTACTGAAAGCTGTGCCGGTGGCGCTCCCCGGCGCAATGACCCGGACCCGGCAGACGACCCGTCAGACATAAAGGTCGCAACCGTCGAGCTTGACTGCGTGTGTCCGTGGTTGTAGTTGTGCTGCAGCGACGTCTGTGACACATGATGCTTCATGGCTGAGTACGACCGCTGGTGCGCCAACGACGCAGCAGCAGCCGATGGGTCCCGTGAATGCGACCGTGATGACATGCCGAAACTGGACGCACTGGGAGAGGTAATAGGCGACTCGACACCCTCGAGCGGCGCAAGCGTAGACGTTGTAGATAGAGCGCGCAGCTGCAGACTCAGCGCCGACGTAAACGCGGGAGGCAACGTGCTCAGATTGGTGGTGGCGACGGCGGCGACAGATACAGAGGCGGCGCGGCGCTCAAAATGACTATATTCGCAGTGAGGCGATGACGGAAGAGCCACGCGCGAGCTCAGCGAAGAACCCGTGTCGGAGCGGAGCGTGGATGGGCGGCGCACGTCAACAACCTCGGGGCGGGCGCAGGCGGCGCGGACGACGGTGGCGGTGTTGAAGACCACGGCGAGTTCGGCGTTGGAGCTGGAGCTGGTGCTGAGGATGCTTGCGGCGTCGTCGTCGTCGTCGTCGTCGTCGTCGTCGTCAAAGTTATAGCAGGAAGCGCTAGTCTGGAAAGTTTCTGTCGAGAAACGATTGCACGGGCCGTTTGGCGTGCCAGTTTTGGGACTGAGGTCGAGTTTGATATCTATCAAGGGTGTATGCAGGTCGCGCGGAAGCTTAGGTGAGTCGCGGTACGATGTGAAAGTAGAGAGAGCAGTAGGCGAGAATGGGTCGCTGGAGCGGTAGGTCGGGACGGAGCTAGACCTCCACGCTGGGCTGTAGCTTGGCTGGTCGAGAACGGGAGCAAGAGCACGAGCGAGAACGAGGTTAGAGTCAAGGTCGCAAACCACGGCGTGCTCTTTGGGGTTGAATTCGTCGTCCTGGGAGTAGTCGTTTCCGCCAGCGGAAGAGTCGGCAAACGAAAATGAAGAAGATGAAGAAGGAGAAAAAGCCGGCGAAAGTAGCTGCGGCTGGGCAACTAGGGTAGCAGAAGACGAAGAAAGCGAAGCAGTATATACAGAAGCAAGAGGCAGCGGGGGCACCTGGGGAATCGGAGAGCAGCGACGGTTATCCGAAAGAATGCGACGACGGCGTTTGGCAGTCTTGGAGGAGAATGAAGCGGCAGAAGAAGTAAAAGTTGAGAAAAATGGCGATGGCAAGGGCGGCGTCTTGGGTGCCGTAGTAGTAGTGGGGGAAGCACACGAATAAGAGAGAGGCGAGAGGTTGTGTCGGGGTCTATACTTATTAGACCTGGACCTAGACCTAGTTCGTCTGAGAGCTGTACTTGGGGCAGTAGAACCAAGCGCAGCAGAAAAAGAAGAAAATAACGGCGACAGGGAAGACGGGGATAAGGATGGTGAGGATGACGACGGGGATGGGGGCCACGCTCTCCTTGTTGTACGTGTTGGGACTGTGGGTGTTGGTGCAACGGGGGCTTCATCCAGCACGATCAAAGGCGGCGGCAGTGCTTTTGTCTTTGTTTTTTTGCTTTGGCTCTGGCTGTAGCTCTGGCTCTTGGTCCTGGTCTTAGATTGCGACTGGCTCTGCCACTGAGACGACGACGGGTACTGTAACGCGGACTTGGACTTGGTCGTTGCTTTTTCTGCCACTTCTGCTATTTCTAGGGCCTGTATTTTCACAAGTACCTGGTCCACTACTATGGCAGGCGGCCGTGAAATAACACTGCTAACAGAGGACCCTACACGCTCTGCAGCCCGGCTTTGATACAGAATATCCCTGTCAATAGTATCATGGGTCTGGGCCTTGGAAAGTAAGCCCCCGGCCCCCGGTACAACTGAGGTTGCAGTCGTAATGGCACAAGCGGTGTTTGATGGAGCCGTAGTCGCTGTGGCAGCAGAAGCAACATCAACTTCAGCTTCAGCAGTTCCGGCTGTTGGGACCGAGTTTTTGGCACTATCTCGGTCTTCAAATGCAGGCCCTGTTTCTGTCGTAGGCGAAAGCATCTCTGTATGATCCTGAGAGAGGCTTATGCCACCATCAACCAAAAATGAAGATGAGGAGTACGACAGCCAGGATTGCGTGTGATCACGATCCCATAGAGTGGTAGAGTCAGATGCGTGTTGCAGGTCCATAGTAAGCAATGCTATGGTCGGTCGGGTCGGGTCGTCGTGTGTGCGTGCGTGCGTGTGTGTTGATTGGCCTTGGGTCTGGGCTTGTCCTGTATTTCGCTAGGGCTTGGGGCCTATATCAGGCGTTTCTTTATAATGATTATTTTTGTTTGTCTGCTTTTCTTTTCTTTTCCCCGAGCAAGCGAAAATAGAAGAAAATACGAGAAGACAAGCAAATGCAAATGCAAAAAAAAAAAAAAAAAAAAAAAAAAAAGAAATGCAAGGCACAGACGAGTAATAAAATGCGATAAAATAGCGAAAATTCCACTGTCCAAAAGAATCTAGCATTAGAGCATAAAAAAAAGGTTCAATGCTCCAGCCGAATTCTCCTATTCTCTGCGAATTACGGGTTCGCTCAAGGGCCCATATCAGGCGGCTTTTTGGCAGATCCGTGCAGGACTATTGGACCTTTGGTTATCGTAAGAGCAGCACTGATGTAAAGAGATTTTGGATGGCCTTTTGGTATTTCGTACGCAGTAGTATTTTCCGGCGGAAACACCTAAAATCAGCCAGGACTTCAAGTCTGCATATGATCGTCACAGCAGCAGAGACAATGACCACCAATGCAAGCAAGCCAAGCGAAGTAAATATGCTGCAGGCCAGTCTGATATCGTCCGGCAAAGTAAATCAGGCCAGGCAATGCCTTGTTCGTGGGCAAATTCGAATCCACAAAGGGTCTGGGAGTCGATTGTGAATCGTAATCGAAATCTTAATCCACAGTTTGGAGGCGACTTGCGGGGGCAAGCAAATTGCTTGGTCGATGGGATATGTTGTCGATGTGATGCGATACAAACAGCCTTCTGACAAGTAAGCTTAGCTTAGCGCAACTTGGTAATTAGCATAGCAAGAGAAGAACAAAGCACCGCAAAATGTGTGATGTGATGTAATGATGGAAGGCCAAGGCATGGATGAGGGCCCTAAAATAATGCAACGGCGCTGTCAAGCTTGCCAGGGGAAGAAAAAAGAAAATTAAAGAAGAGTCCGGAGCCGTACTGGCAAAAAGAAGCAGATAACCAACAAGGTCGTCTGATGTGGGAAAAGCTGGCAAGGTAGTATCGATGAACCGGTTATTAGACGAAGCTAAGAAAAAAAGAAAGAAAAGGCAAAAAGCAAAGTTGATGATGAATGTAAAAGAAAAAGAAGTAAAGAAGAAAAAAACCAAAGTGAAAACTCATGGCTTGACTCAGCATGGAGCCATAGTTGTAATATAACCAAAGCTTTTGTTCTTTCTTTTTTTTCTACGACTTGTGCATCAGTCTTTGTCTACAGCGAGCGGAAGGTGAAAAAAAAAGAAAATTCACCTTCCCCTATAGAAACATCCTCAGGCTACACCCAGCAAGGAAAGAAGCTACGGCAAAAACTAAATATCGCGCAACACCAACGCACACGCCCAAATGAGTAAGTTGCGGCCGGCGCGCCTAGCAAGGGAAAACAAGAATGGAAAGAAGCATGAGCCATGCAGCAGCAATACAGACAGGTATTGTAAAAAATAAAAATAAATAAATAAAAAATAAAAAAAATAAAAAAGGGCAGAAAATTAAAGTGAAAAACTGCGCAAGAGAGTAAAACGTACAGGCAGCTACCCAGCGGTGCGGCTACCAATGACAAGCCACGGCTTGTCATTGGTCGCAACGGGGCGTCGATGCCCGGTTTGGGCAGCGTTCTTTCCATCCATATCGTTACCTAATGTGCGGCTGGAGCCAATTTTTGCTGTCGCACACAACAAAGTGCGAGTACATGTACTCGGGCCAGTGGGAAAACTACAGTGCTACCACAAGTACAGATACTACTTGGTACAAAGCTCCGACAAAACTTCAACACAAATGACCCTGGCAGGAGATGGGGAGAGCGAATTTGATTTGTGGGTGGGTGCTTTGCATCTGCTGTGAACCGTGAGCTCATCTCAACCCAGAAAGCTTCGGGACGAAAGCACTTGCCTGTTTCTCTTATAGTGACTTTTGGATTAGATGATCCAGGCGTCTAGTAAATCACGGGAAAATATGCAAACGAAAGGGCTTTCGCAGCGTTAGCGAGAGTAAGCTAGATTTATTATAGTGCCACAAGCCAGAACAGCAGAAGAGAAAACAAAGAGCTCTGGAAATAACGAGCAGAGTTTTGTGATTCCGTTGCAGTTGCTCATTTGCTTTCTGACGAACAGTGTTTGTGACGGGGCGTCACTGTGACGCTCGCCATCATCATCATACTATAAGAACCCAACCAACACATTTTTTCTCCCACAAGCTTTAGCCCAGCCAACAGCAAGGGCAAAAGGCACAATGTGACAAGTTGTCTGCACTGATTATATGTCAGACGTTTACGGGCGAGAGACATTCACAAAGAAGAAGCCCAAGTCTGAGTCTGCGGATAAGCATCGCTTGCGCAACGAGCCAGTCAAAAGCGGGAAGAAATCTCATCTTAGCCGCGCACTGGCCGTCTACAGGCCCCCCGTCCAACGCCGCTGGCTTTTCCGCAATTTACGGCCCTGCTTGTAACTCAAGTATGTAAGTACTTGAGTAACTTATAACCATCTTGTACGTTGGTTACAAAATGAAATAATTTCTCTAGATTTTGATGCAGTTCTTGTCCCCAGCATCAACAGGGTTTCTGATGAAGGATTAATTTTCCTCTTGGCGACGCCCGTTGGTACACAAGCACTTGTAGAAGATGCGGAAACAGCGGGCTGTAAGAGAGAAGATTATGAAAGTATCCTGGAACTGCGCCCTCGCCTATCCAGTCGCCTATAGCCATGCTTACTTGCTGTGATTTTTTTTACTGTGTCTGTGCTGTCTCTGAAGCTATGTAGACAGAAAATGAAAATGAAAAATAACAGGATTTCTGCCCTCGTGGCTTGCCGCTTCTGGATTACTTGTCAAGCCAAGCTGCGGGGCGTTGGTGTCCGACCACCGTCTACCTGTTAATCTTGCCTGCAGGAGCGCTTGTTTATGCGTTTTTATCTCCTCCTTTTCGTTATTATCTTCTTCTTTTCGTTATTATCTTCTTCTTTTTCTTCTATGCAGAAAATAGCCCGAGAAATTATACATGCAATGCACGAAGCCACGCGATCAAACCTGCCTCAGAAAATAGAACGCACAAGATGTCATGCAAGATGGACGTTTGCTTGGTGTTTAATTGGCCAGCGGAGCGAGAAGAGGCTGAAGAATAAGAAACGCACAAGTAACAAAGTGAGACATGCACAACCCTGTGTAAGTGGGCAACCCTAAGCGTCTCGCTAGCCTTGATTAAGGTATATTCCACGGATATTCTAGACCGTAAAATTTTCCTTAGTCACTTTATTGCAACTAAAGCTCTTCTAGGGGTGAGTTGAACTTTCACTTTTGAGTCTAGTTGGGCTTTGATGATACACACTAGTGATTGTCTACTGTGGAACAAGAGCGCTCGGATACCAAGTCGGTAGTTTTCTTTTCTAGTGTGATCTTGTCGGCTTCGCTGTTAGCTAGTGCTTCGCTGTTAGCTTGTGCTTCGCTGTTAGTTAGTGCTGCGCTGTGAAGGCTCGTTTCTGCTAGCTTGCTGTGAGGACTGAGGAGAGGGGGTTCCAAGTCAAAACCCACCTGCAACCTAGCCGAAGCAGTTAGCAAGTTCGTAAGATGCCGGCTTTTCTTGCCCATGTACAAAGTATTTCTTTTTGTTTGCTTGCCATGCTGCCCAGCTTTGTTCAGAATGAAAATATAATCTAGGTCTATTACGGCCTAGTCTAATGGCAAGGAAGAGAGGAGGAGCAAGTGAAAATACTATGCTATGGTATTTTGTCTCACACGACACTACTGCATTATTGTCTAGTTTCCCCCAAACGCTTCAAAGAGTAGTGGATTTGAGGGGATCTTGGTTTCTTTCCCTTGTAAGAAACAATAGATAGATAAAGCTTCAGGGGTGAAACAGGAAGTGAGAAAATAAAACAAAAAGAACAAAAAAAGCCACGCGGCCGTAGCTACGAAAAAAAAAATGAAGAAAAAGTAAAGCCGGAATGCTGACACGGAAAACGTCTTGAGAAACAACCTCAACGTGGAAGAAACCCCGCCGTAAACCAAGCAGACGTGATCTTTTTTGTTTCTTGACTAGGCTGTATTGTGGGCGCCTGTGTGTGAAACTCTTCATTGAAAGTAATTAAGTATACCCAGCTCGTTCAATTTGTTTATCAACGGCAACGAAATTAGAAGCAAGCTATAAAAAAGAAATAGAAAAAATGAGGGCGCACGTCTCTGTAGAACTTGACATGTCTAGTCGTACGTCTTCCCAGGCTTGCAGACTGATGTCGCAAAAAAAAGAAAAAAAAAAGGAAAAAAAAGAAACCTATAATTTCAGCCGGCAATTTGCTTTTTTCTCTCTCTTCTCATGTCTCTCGTTTCGTGCTTTCTTTTTCTTGTGTAGTACTTTGAAGATATGAAGAAAACACATAACATCATCTTCAAAGGCTAAACCTTTCAACCACTAATAAATCATGGCAGATCTTTTAAAGTCCAGCTTCGTCGGCCTTTATTAAACCTACCAAGTACAGAATTTTATCGAAATGAAGCGTTATCTTAACCTTTCCAGGACCCATCAGCCAGAGATCGAGCAACTTGCTATGAAGTAGGCCTTAGGACACTACTAGCCCATGAAACAACATCAAAAACAAGCCATATAAGCGCAGTCGTTCGTCAACAAGCATAGAACTTAATTTGTTCTCCCTAAACCCGTCTTGTCGCCCCTACGATTTCCTAGCCGACTGATGACGACGCGTGACTTTATTTTATCTTTTGCTAGTGGGCTGTTATCCAGTACGTATCAGTAAAGGCACAGAAGAAAACACGTCCCTGCCCTCTACTCTGGCCCCTGGTCGAGTTCGGGATTGATGGCTGGGAGCTAATGCTAGGTACTTCTGGCCGATTTCCCATGCATCTACTCTAAGCACCTCCAACAACGAACCTCATTCATCGAGAATTTACCTCGCTATACTATACACAAAAAGCGACAAGCCAAGTGAATGGTAAGATAAGATGACATCTTATTTCTCATCGTGTCGCTGTCCGGCCTGATACAGCCAGGCAGTCGGTCATTATATCTATTGCCAGTGGCCGCAGGAACAATATTTTTTCCCGTTCTTGGGCTCCGATTTACACAGGGTTGGTTTTAACCCCGGTTTTCAAGACCCTAACATAGGCACTCGCCTTCCACAACGACCGATCCTAACGGATTATATGTTCCTCGCAATTTCTTTGTCTTACACGTTGTGCGCTACCTTTGACGGGCGCTTTCCTCCTTATTCCAATAGGTATAGTACCACTTCGTATCCTGAACCGAGAAAATAGTGTGGAACGTAGCATCAAGTTGCTGCAAAATCAGCGCGTGGTGACACAAAGCCTCATGCGCGACAAACACAAGCCCCTTCTTCGTTCGTATTCTACAGGACACCTACATGGCTTGAGTTTGTTGTTTTGGCGGTAAACAGCCGGGATATTGTTGTGGGTATTCAGCAGCGCCCGAGAGAGACAAACATATGAAAAAAAGAAAAGAACAAGATAGGAGGAAACCGGCTCGCGGCAAAGGGGTGTCTGGTTTTTTTTTCGGGCTTCTCGGTTGGTCCAGCCAAAAGAGCCGGCACAGGAACCTGCAGTGAGACTCTGAACCCATAGCACTTGCTATTTAGTGAAAGACAGAGACAATATTATTCCTGTTTAGAGACTGTAGTACAGCGTCTGCGTCGTAAAGTGGCGACAGCATCGGAGCTGCATAGCTGAAGACGCCATGTTTTCTCATATGCGGCTCCCTTTCAATGGTTTCCGGTCATATCCTTCAGGGTGTACAAACAGCAATGGAGGCGCTTTTTTTTGACTGTGCACAAATTTATTAACTTCCCAAATGGACCAACTTCACATAAATTATAGGCCGGCAAGCATGCCAACAAAAAGGAGGCCAGGAGCTCGCCTGTCTACTCTTCTAACGCGCCTGTGTGAGTTGAGATGCATCTTGCATGGCTGACAAAGCAAAGACGTTATGAGGCAAGTGGCTTAAACGTGTGCCTGGCCAATATATTTGTTTTCTTCTGAGCAGATCACCACTCTAACTCACTCAGTCGCATTACATGGGCTATCATGTCTACCTGTTTGCTACTATCACCCAAGACACTCCGCTTGCAATGTCGCATCGTCTCACTCAAAGTCACGGGCTTCTGTGGCCTTGTCACAAGATTATGTTTTTCACTAGTTTCGTCACTAGAGACATACTGTATCAACTCTCCCTTGATTTCAGCCTTCTTGTAGGGGGCTAAAATAGAAAATAAAAAAAAATCACAAACATCCAGGAGAAGTTTCTAGAGCAGCCACGACCAACCATTTCAAGGTTGGCCTGCGCCTCATAAATCATATTTTCAAAATCGAAAAAATATACTTGGTTTCGTAAAACATAAAATAGTATTTAATTCCTAAACACAAATGCCATCTGCAACTAAAAAAAAAAAATACGCCTTCATACAATCATGCAACGGCACTGTCCTGTCAGCCTAGCGCCTTTTGCTCCTTCACAGTCAATCTTATTTCCTTTTCTGCTCTCTGTTCGACTTAAGCCTGAAGCGAATGCAGAGGGTCGTAGTACTCGTAAATTCTGTTCTCTTTGCCCCGTCCGATGACCGCCGGCGCAACATACGTCGACCGCCCCGTCGTGGTATCGTACGTCTCAAAAGTCGATGCGAGGCGCTTTCCGCCGCCACCGGGCAAATCGACGACAAACTGTGGCATCATGAAGCCCGCAATCGACCCGCGTAGCTTAGACTCAATATCCAGAATCGTGCTCAGTGGCGTGCGCAGGTGCTCAACCTTTTTGACCATGTCGCACTGGTATACATAGTACTGCGAGAAGTTAGCATTTGTTTGTCACCAACACGTTCCAGCAGGGTACCTACTGGGAAGATATTGATGTCCGCCAGCTTACGAATCAGCGTTCCCATGGTCTCCACGCTATCGTTGACTCCCCGTAGCAACACGCTCTGATTCCGCACAATCACGCCCTCTTCATGCAGTCTCTGTGCCGCCAACTCCGTCACCCACGAGATCTCATTTGGGTGATTAAAGTGTGTGTGCAGCGCCATGTGTTTGCCCACACGCCGCGCCTTCTTGGCCACGCTGATCAGCGTGTCGGCCCATGGGTCCGCCCGGTCAATGATGCGGTTGGGACTGACGGCCAAACCCTTGGAGGCAAACCGAAAGCGTTTGATGTGTGGGATGGAAAGCAGGCGGTCGCCAATCATAGCAATGTGGTCGGGCTGGAGGTAGTACGAGTCGCCACCTGAGACGACAATGTCCTGCAGGACGGGTGTTTTCTCAATGTAGGCAAAGACTTCATCCCATCGCTTCCGGGTTGGCTTCAGGGAGGCCTTTGTGACCCTCTCGGTGTCTGCACCAACGGCATAAGAGCGTGTGCAGTACATGCAGTAAGTAGGGCACACAGATGTAGCTGAACAACCAATTTGTTAGTTAGAGCAACCAGAAACATTGGACTAAAACATACGTAGAAACAGAGCTTTGTCGGTGTATCTGTGCACCAAACCCTTGACTGGCGAGTCTGCCTCTTCGTGCAGTGAGTCAAGGGTGAGCTTTGGATGGTCACTCATCATAGTCGACCTGGTAGGCACAAACTGCCGGAAAATAGGATCATGTCTGGGATTCTTCCAGTCAATCCGGCTCAGAATGTACGGTCTGTAACTTGTTAGTTTGAGAGAAGCGTTTTTTTTTTGGG
>LKBB01000011.1:43566-78498 GCA_001513885.1 Thielaviopsis musarum
GGGGGGGGGGGGGGGAGTCGTCATATCTCGGTTCGTTATATTGACAGTAGCAAATTAATAAAAGAGTGTAGGCGGTGGAGATGTGACGGAAAGCGTGATGAAGGCGGTCAGTATAAAACAGGAAACTATAAAGTAGCTAACCATACGGGTGCTGAAGTATCTAGTATCACGGATATAGAGATACTGTTTGCTATTTCTGCTTGCAGATATGCACTAAAAGAGAAATAATCATGTTTCCTGTGCCATGTTGCATACAATGGATCATATTGTGATTGGTCGTTCAATCCTTGCTACTTAGATAGTAAAAATATGAAAGACCATGCAGACTCTATTCACATCTAGCATGGCAGCAGAGATAAAGTAGGTAACCGGCAATCGTCAGTGTGATTTTTTATATTGTGACTGTCTGCATGATGATTACTCATAGGAGTTGATGTATTATTTGCCTACTAGGCAGTTTTCAGTGTTTAATTATTTGGCATCTGTCAAAAGTAAATATCTCAATTGTACTTAGTCCCTAGATCTAAGATCTAGGCAGCCCTAGAAAGAGCTAGAACTCACGCCTGATAAGAGCTGAGAAGCTGAATCTAGCAAGATAAGGGGTGCCAAGCTACCAACTCTATATACAACAAGGCTGAAAAATATATCATGTAGATAGATGGCATCCAATAGAAACTTACAGAATCTCTGAGGCAGCAGTAAATAAATAAATAATGTTACATTTATTTTACAAAAGGGAAACAGCGCAGTACGGGGGAAAAAAAATAAACAAAAGAACCGCAGGGAACAGAAAACTGCAGCTGTATATGATAGAAATCAGCTGTACAAGGTTAACTCCCGACGCAAGGGATGACTTAACTCTCATAATGCATCAACTTGATGCCGCTTTGTCATAATCTCAGCTTGCCTTGCTCTGCCCTGCTCTACCGAGAACCACCACATGCAGGGACTTCAATCCGACACCGTAATTTACTCCAGCTGGGCCCAACAACCTACTGAGCCTTCTCGCCCGTCAGTATCTCCAAGGACTCCGTCTTCTTGAACCCCGATGACGCCACCTCGACCGCATCAGTACCGTCCGTCGCCGCGCCCCTTCTCCACCGGCCCTCCCTGGTCCGATAGCCATTAGTCCGGCCATAGTACTCCAGCACCTGCACGCCGCCAATTCCTGACAGAATACCGCCCCAGTGAGACGCCAGATCCAGCTTAGCCACGTGCTTGCTGCTGCTCATGGCCGCAGAAAGGTGCAGGGCAATCACAAATGCCAAAAACACCAGTCCTGGTACGCCTTCCATCGGGTCCGGCGGCAGATTGAGAATCTTAAAGCAGTCGAAGCGGTGTAACCAAAAGTACGCCGAAACCACGCCAAACACAGCACATGACGCGCCCAGCGAGGCCACATTGACCGGGTGCCACAGCAGCGATGCCACATATCCCATCACGCCCGAGCCCAAATACAAAGCGAGGAAGTTACCGCGACCCAGGTCATCGTGCAGACGCGGCCCGAAAAAGTACAGCGTCGCCATGTTGCCGAGCAAGTGCGAAAACGAGTTCTGCGAAAACGGCGCCAGCAACACCGACACCGGCCGCGGCATGCCCATAACCATGATGAAGTACCGGTTCATGAAGCGCCACAACGGAGGAATCCGCCAGCCCGCATAGATAATCGTGTTGAGTGCAATAATCGTAGCCACGCACGCCGTGCCTGCGCGAACATCGACGAAGAACCGCGCTTCAGGCAGCGGCGCCTCGTAGATGAGCGAGAACCCGATACAGCCGGCCAGGAACAGCGCCGCCAGGGCAACCGTCGGCATGACGCGCGTAAACTTGGACGTCTCGGGCGCTTCTTCCATGTCGCTGACGGTGGCATTTTCCATCCACTTCTTCATCTGCGGCGACGTGACCGTCAGGTTGCCCGTCTGCACATACTCCTGCAGCGTGCCGGGCTCGGGGGCTGGCCGGGCAGCCTCTTCAGCTTCCTGGCGCTGCTTCTCGACTTCGGCGCGCGCCTTGTTGTGAGCGCGGATCTGATCAAATTTGCTGTATCCATAGACGGGGTCGGGCTTGACTTCGACATCGGCGGGGTTGAATTCGGGGAGGGCTTTTTCGCCCGGGGCTGCTGCTGTCTGCTTGGCTTTTTCATCCTTGGCGAGTTGGCGCTCGAGTTGTTCCAGTTCATCCTGGGCGCGCAGTCCGGCATTGATGGTCTCATCTACGGTAACCGTCTTGCGGAGAAAGGCCAGGCCAGCGGCGATGTGC
Organism: Thielaviopsis musarum; assembly: GCA_001513885.1. NCBI lineage: Eukaryota > Fungi > Ascomycota > Sordariomycetes > Microascales > Ceratocystidaceae > Thielaviopsis > Thielaviopsis musarum. The sequence continues at coordinate 45,826 of LKBB01000011.1, forward strand.
TTGGCCGAGTACGCCGCCGTGTTGACGCGATAGGCGGGGTCGTCCAGGGTTCCTGCGACACGGCGGCCGTGCAGTATGCGCAGCAGCTGGTTCGCAGCTTCCTGCGACATCTTGGGGCCAAAGATCTGCAGCGTCTCGGCCATGCTCAGTTCCTCTTTGCGAAAGGGCAGACCAACAGCGTCCTTGTAGTCGCGCGGAAGCGTCTCGTACATGACGACAATGTCGTTATCACCCCAGAGACAACGGCGCTGGAGGAGCCCATTGGGAGCGGTGCTGTTCACGGCGGGCCAGCGCAGATGGGCCGTGAGAGACGGCGCATGGCGGGGTGTGTGGCGCGAGAGGATTCGGGAAGCGGCGGTCGAGGAGGAGAAGAAGCGCGCTGAACACTCGGTAGCGGTGGTGCCGGGGCGCGCGGAGACGGCGCGATATGTAGAGCGGAGATACAGCCGGCCGGCCGCGGCTGTCGACGACGACGAGACCGGAAACACGAACAAGCTCATGCTCCGGCTCTATGATATTGTGATAGGGTCTTGTTTTGTCAGTCAGAGCGGCAGTCTTGCCCAAACAAAAGGAAAAAGAAAAGTCAATTGCCAGTGCCGAAAGTGCGGCTATTTCATAATAAAAGCAGACGGCAGTAAATCAAGAAACGCCAGGCAAAAATCACGGCGCAGTCCGACTTCTACAATGGCGGCCAATTGGCGAGTGTAAAATGGGCCGATAAAATATTGGTCGTGAAAATCGACAACTTTTCTTTGGCTTCATGATTTTGGCGAACAAGGCTGAACAAAATGCGGCGGCAACACGGCGGGGGTGTGTTTAAAATACAACCCCACCATCCCGTTTTGTATTACAACGTAACTTATCAACAATTGACAGCCTTGTGCTTGTCTGTTGCACGTTTTAATTGACATTGACACTTTGAATTCTTCTTCTTTTTTCATTTTGAATTTATAGTAATACAACTACTCAGTCTTTTTTTTTTACAATGTCCACCAACATGTCCGCAGACACCACACCCATCACGCCCGAGCGCTTCGCCGCCGCTCTCGCCGATCTCACCCAACCCACACTGTACCTTAAGGTTCTCGAAATCCGCAACTCCATTGCCCACTTGCTCTCTTCGAATGCGCAGCTCGAGCCGTTTGCCAACGACACTCCGCCCGATGAAGTGTGTGCCGAAGCCATCCGCGAGAACGAAGGCGTCATTGAGCGCATGCACGAGCGCATTGCGCTGATTCGCGCAGAGGTTGAGAATCGCGGCGTGTCGTGGGACGAGTTTGATCGCGCGCCGTCGCTGGTCGAAGCGACGCCCGTGACGCCCGCCGTGACGCAGAATGGCGCCACCGACACACCGCTTCAGAACGGGGTTGATGGTCATTGCGAGACAGAGCCGCATATGGCGTGGTCGGATGGTACGTTCCAGGTCGGCAGGATCTCGGGCGGCCAGGTGCACATGAACTCTACGGGCGCTTCTGCAACCACTGCCTCTGGGCCCCTGGAGAATGCGGAAGAGCTGGAAAGACAGCTTCAACAGCGACTGGCCGAGTTGAATGACGAAGAAGACGATGGGCTTCACCTCTAAAATCGCCACTCTTCCTCTGAAGCACACTACGGGAACGATTCAACCACGACGAAAAAGAACAATCGAATACATGATACCACTTAAATTAATACTTTTCACAAAAGATACAAACACAACGACAACAGCATCTGAAAGAAACCAATCCACCGCCAGAGCCAAATGTCAATATGTACGGCAGGCTCTAGACGTGTGCTAGAAATGTTGAGCTATGCTAAGTGAATAAACGACTGGGACCATGCCCTATTTCTCCAGACAGCGCAGCAGTCTTGCTACGCTGCCCTGATGTTCCAACACCGGCACAGCACTGTTCCAAGCAATGCTGAAACAAAAGAAAACAAGACATTCCTCCAAGTACAACAACACCTCAGAAAAGAAAACAATAAAACACCGCCAACTCCAACACCTGACAACTATGGTGAGATCGTGACCAGCATGTTGCCGGGATAAACAAGAATAAAGCAGAAAAAGAAAAAAAAAACGATCATGGCTAAAATGAATCCGTAAAACCGTATCATGCTGCTAGACAAGCAGAAAATTCAAGAAACAAGGGAAGAGTGTAGAAAAGCCATTTACACGACAATGTGCGGAAGCACCGGCGCCGTGCTAGAAATCGACATTGACGGCTGCATCTCGTACGACATGGTCGTGGTCAAGGTGTTGCGGCCAGAGCTCATGCGCGATCTTCTGCGCGCCGACGCAGGCGACCGCGAAAAGTCCATGCTGTCATGGTCCGAGACAATGCCCGCCTCAAACTCCTTAAACGTGTTGGACCGCACCAGCGTGCGTCTCTGCTTAACAACTTCAAGGTCCGACGATGAGCCCGAATCAGCCGTCTGCGGGCGGTTAGCCAACTCCGAGCGGCTACGCGGCTGGCCAATGACGCTGTTAATCAGCTCGGCCTCTGACATGTTGGAGTGCGACTGCGCCGTCGGCGTTGACGGCATCGACGCGTCCTTGTTACGCGACGAGGTGCCCTTGTTGCGGCGACGAGTCGACCGCGTGCCGTTGGTTCCGGCGGTTCTGCCGCTGGCCACACTAGGCGTACGCGACACGGTGCTCCGGCCGTCCATGAACTTGGCGGGCGGCGGGGGCTGAAGCATCCACTGGTAGGCGCGCTTTGACGGGCGGTTTGCGACAATCGGAGGGTGTAGGTCGTTTACGGGCGGGTTGCTGGGAATGCGAAAGTCGTCGTCGTCGCTCTGATCGACATGGTTGTTCTTGTCGATTCCCAACACCACGCTCATCTTCTTGCCGGCATTGGACATGTTCTTGCCCACATTTGAAACGGCATCACCAACCTTTCCGAGCAGTTCATGGCCCCAAATCTCCTCCTCTGTCCGCTGGTAGCGAGTCTTTTGGTAGTTGGATTCGGCATCAGCCATGCTCTCGAGAGCGGTTTCTGAGCTGCTCTCGAATGGATTTGTGGCTGTTCTTGACATGGAGGTTCCGACACGTGTCGTCGATGCTGCTATACTATCTTGGCCACGGCTGGCCAACAGCGCGCGAGACTTTTCCGAGGCAGCTTGGTTCTTGTGGAAGGTCGGGCCGAGCTTAATTTCCTCAGACCAAAAGACGTTGGTTTGTTGTGGTAAAGGGTGAATGTACATATCCGGGTTCTCCTTTTCCAAGATAGCGCGAGCTATGCGATCCCGTTTTGCTTGCTTCTTCTCCTGGCGCTTAGCTGACACCTGGTAGCATGGTGTGCAAGCCAGCACATAGAAGAGAAGCGATTGGACACCGGTGGCTAGCGCCATAGTGATGCGAGGTGTAGTGTGAGGGGATAGAGTTTAAGAATATAAAAGTGATGCGGGAACAGCTGGTCCTTGGGCGGAGGCGTACTTGTGCTTCCAAGGACGCCGATGAACGACAAGCGGTGCCGTTACACCGGCATCAACACCCAAATGGTGTCTGTTATAAAGAGGGGCTTGAAGTGAGTGTCCAAGACTGGTCACAGCTGAACCGAAAGATCACTCTCCTTGGCTATTTAATAGAGGATAGCAAAGGAGTTGATTTTGAGCACACCTAACCAATAACAAATCTTCAAAAACAGCGAATCGAGGCAGCCTTGGAATGCGATCCAATGTCGATGATGTCTCTGGACGGTAATTTCCAGTATGCCAAGCGGTAATAGGAGACAAGGGATGTTCCTGAGCTTGTATCAAGGAAGAAACAAAAAAGAGACCCCCAAAAGATATCGTAGGAAGAATATTAACACGATGCAAAACAAGTCAGACAATTCTTTTAGCTGTCTCTGTACAAGTCGAGTCGCAGGAATGGTCTGCAGCAAAAGGAAACCAAAGGACGAAGCTGGAGATTGGTCTGTTGTACGCTGTAGTGCAGTGAATGGTTTAAACAAGTGCTGGCTGAATTGAGGCTATGACCAAAAGAGAGGGAGGCAGAGCTGAGTCTGCGCTGCGATATCGAAATATTGTCGTCGTCTTAATCTCAAAGTCGGTGATATGGTGAAGAGGAAACCGAGGTCAAAAAATGAAAGGATGATGATGATATGGAATCGTGTCTGGTCGTAGGCTTTCGTTGAATAATGAAGATCGGATCTAACTGGAAATAGAATAGCGAAGATAAGGCGAAAGAAAAAGAAAAGGTGCAAAACGACAAAAAAACAGCGGAATTTGAATGGAAACAAAAAAAAAAGAAAGTGAAAAGAAGAAAATGGAGGAGAGAAGGAAAAAGAGTAGAGTAGAAACTTGATTTAATTTGGAAAGAAAAAAAAAAGAAAAAAAAAGAAGTAGTCGGGCCAGCGAGAAAAGTTGCGGGCAACTGCCAGAGTAAAGTAGACTGGAGCCAAGGCCAAGGAGAAACAGCCAAATCAAGAAAGGCAATGTAGAGAATGCAAGTGGAAAAGACGCAATTACCACTAAAGAACTAGAGAAGAACAAAACCAAACGACCAAGAGGAGCTGGAATAAAGAACGGAAGGCGTGGCACAGCAGCGACAAGCACAAAGCCCGACACACGACAGGAAGGCACGAACTTTCGGGGGGAATCAAGCCAGAAAGAGGCTTTAGAGCCGGCAGGAAGAAGCAAGTTCCAAGTTGAAGGTAGCGTTGGGGCTTGCGAAAAACGTGGGGATTGAGCGAAGAGTGCGAGAAAAGAAAGAAAAGAAAGAAAACAGTAGGATAGAACGAAGGAAGAAGATGCTGTGCTATTTGGTTTTTTTATTTTCTTTATTTTTCGAAAATGAGTCCTAAAAATGACTGAAGAAAAAAAAAGAAGGGAAAAAGAAAAAGAAAAGAAAAAAAAAAGTAGCTAAAAGAAAGAACTAATGGTTTTTCTTGGTCCTTTTCTTTTGTGGTCTTTTTTTCCTGATCAATTTCTGAAAAGGAACAACAAAAGAAGAGAAAAGAAAAGAAGAAAGAAAAGAATGAAAAAGACGATGAAAAATAAAAATAAATGCTAACTAAGATGTGAGAAAAGGGCCTGCAAGAATGCAAGAACAGAAAGAAAAAGGAGAACAAAGCCTTAATAACAGATCAATTTGCTTGGATCTAACTCACTCTAATTCTACCCGCTACGCTTATTCTACTTGTTTTTTTTTGTGTTTAAGTACACCCAACCTTGTGACAGAAGCAGGACTCTCCAGTTTATTGCTTGCCGATTTTTGGTCTGTTGGTCATTTGCATTTTCCAAAGTTGCAGAAAGTGTAGAAGAAGAATGAGAAGAAGAAGCCAAAAGTAAAACAGGCTGGGGTTTGCATGGGATGGAACAGACACCAAAGGATTAGCGACTTGGACGCGAACAAGGGGCCTTGGGCCTGGAAAAGAGCCCGGCAAAGGAGGGGAGGCAGAGCAACAAGGATGAAAAAAAGACACGAGAAAAGGTTTACTGTTGACGGAGTTGTGAGTGAGAAAAGAAAGAAGAGAAGAGAGGCTTAGGCTATTGACTGGCTTGTAAAAGAGCTGGATGGTTTGGTCTGCAAGAAGCCAAAGCCAAAGCGAGAAAGAAAAAAGAAAAAAGAAAGAAAGAAAAAAAGAAAAAAAAAAAGAAAAAAAAAAAAAAGAAGAAAAGAAACCCCCCCCCCAGTTCTGTGATAGATGCTTCCAGGCATGTTTATAATGATCTATTCCTTGTTTTCTTTTTCCAAAATGACAGAACCACTCTTCGATGTCTTCTTTCCGTCTTCTGTTAGCTTCTTTGAAGCGGCTCGCAAGGCCATGAGATATGGCATTTTCCTTTTTGTTATTCTATATTTCGTATCCCTTGGTCGGCAGCCTGGTCAGAGTCCGGCCGAAGCAAAGCCATCAACTGATCAGCTGCTTGCCCTGTACTGTACGGAGTACGTAGTATGAAACCATAATGTGATGTCTTACCAGAAAAAATGCCTATAGTACTACTCCGTATGAAGAAACACAGCGAACCATGAGACAAGCCATGACGAAAGAACGGCCATGTGTGGCTTGCAGTTGCCCTAGAATTTTGTGTAATTGGTTAGATGAGCCACAATATCACGGAACAATCCAAGAGTAGACGATGACGGCATCATGAGGGCCTTTCGTAACTTGACGGGCAATTATGATGGTAACCTGCGTATATGTAAATATGCATAAAAGTTTGGGACAAGGAAACTCTCAATATGCCAACTCAACAGCATAATGCATAATTGATTATATTTGCTATCGCCGGATGTCGCATCGCATTATAAGATGGTTGTAAGCAGCGGTTTGTCTGCAGTCATAGTATGCAGTATACATACGGAGTACTTGCTATCAAGGTCCGACGCCCCCTTTCCTATCGAACATCAATGCACGCATAGGCGATACGGTTTGCAGGGATCTAGATACTACTACATAAGTAAGTACGGGCCTTTGTCGTGAACCTATTCCGAATCCAATCCAGACCAAGTTCCGTGACAAAACGCTGTAAATAAAACCGGCTAGAAAAAAAAAACACGCCACTTAAAGGTTGGCTCAGCGTTCGTCACGGCAGAAAGGACAATAGTTTGGGAGGCCATCGGATGGCAAAAATATTACTTGTAATGTGGTGTCAGAATGTGTCAGGTTTGAGATTCGAACAGTACGGAGTAGTACTATACTATATTGCAAGGAACAGCGAAACCCTAAGGGTCTGGAATGCTAAGCGCAAGCACCTATCAGCAAAAGTTTACTTGACACAAGTCGCACAAAAATGTATACACCAAAGTCCGCAATATCAAGTTGGTTTCTCCTTCATTTAATTTCTGATTTTGACAAGCCATATAACGCCCTCGGCCCAAATTCAAGCGTTTGGGTATATTTAAAATATAATTCACAGACCCTTTTTGGGGCATCTGCCAAGAACTTCAGTTGTACACACATTTTGGTACCTGCCGAAAAGGCCGTGATGCCCTGCCTTTTCTTGGCTTCGTCTTTTGAGGTCGTCGTACCTTCCTCGCACGGAAAGGAGATGGCGGCAGAGCACGATATTGGGGACTTGTAAAGTTGATAAATCTCTTCTCTTCTTTTCTTTTCTTTTCTCTTTCGCATTCCTTGCGACTACTACCCGCCCCCTTCCCTTCTCTGCCCTTTTCTCATATGTCACTGCTACCTGCTTCCGAGTGACAAGGGACTGCAAAAACAAAGGTACTACTTTGTACACGTGACAAGGCCAATTCAGGTTCAATATTTTCTCTTTTGTTTCTTTCTGTCTCTCTTTTCTTTTTATTTGTTTGTTGCTGCTTGCCAGGTTTCAAAGAAGTTGACAAAAAGAAACTCTACTTGTAGAAAAAAAAAAGAAAAAAATAAATGCGAGGTTAACTACACTTTACGGAGTAGTTATTCAAATCAGTACTTTGACGCGGGCTGCGGATCAAACTCATGTTTTCTTTTATATCTTTCTATACAAATACAGAGTATTCTACTCTTTCTTCCAACTCACCTCGCCTAGCTCTACAGTAAAAGCAGATATGCTCTCTCTAGATCCTAGACCTTGAAGCGACTTTCTTTCTGCGCTGACAGACAGGCGACGAGTGAAGAAGGCTGACAACTCCAGATAAACTCCAAACAAGAGTCCGCGCGCTACTTTATCCAGATGGTTGTAAACTTCAAAAGACCTTTGTGTTTTTTTTTTCCCAACCGTTCTCTTTAAATGTGGCTGTATAGACCGGTATCTCAGGGGCCAATCTAAGCCCTCTAAGTTCCAGTCCTTGCTATACCAGCAACTACAAACCTTGTTTCTTTTTTATAATGACCTGGCTGCCATGCTTATTGTGGCAGTGACGATCGCGAGAATTACATTAGATGGCTGCCAGCATTGCCAAAGATTGGGTGCCGAGTATGCACAATTCTCAAGCGACTCTACTGGAATCTCAGGGCCGCCCTTTTTCTTCCTTTTTCTTGAAACCAAGCCCGTCCTTTTCTTTGCTGAAAATCAGCCAACACGTCCCTCGAAGCCCGAGTTAGGTAAATCATCAGCACCTCCCCCTCTTCCTTTAAAACGCATCATTTCCGTGTTCGCCGGGCCACGGGCTGTAGATCTAGGAGGGTCCTCATCTTTTTGGCACATTAACAACGGGGCGGAACAAAAGAAAGTATAGAGGCAAAAAAGAAAAATAAACGCAAAAAAAAAAGGAAAGAAAGCAAAACACTGCGTGAGGAAACAATCAACAACTTCAAACGCCAGTTGTATTAATGAGAGACCAAACTGCGACGTGCACTGCCACTCAACTTTGGCCTATTTTTAATAACATTGATGTGCATTCTCATCACAAACTTAAATGCAGTATATATAGAAGCAGGTCACTTGGTACGTTCGCGGAAGTCTTTATTCATGCTATAGGCAACCTTTGCCAAGTTCAGCTGTTTTTGCATCCGCTTCTCATTCGCAAAAAAAAAAAAAATAATAATAATAAAAAGGCTGTAATACTAAATGGGTGGTGAATTCGGCTGTCCATTTTATTTGGCGTATGAAAACCTCCTTTTCCGCCTCTTCTTTTATTCGCTACAACGGTTGCAAATGAAAGAGCCCTAATTAAGATTTGATAGATTGGTGTATGCTCTACATCGTAAACCTTCAAAAATAAAAAATGAAAAGAAAACTTCATTTTGTCGTCTTATTGATCCGATTTGACGCAAGCTAAATATAGTTTGAATCACGAATTTATTCGAGCACACTTTTTCGAACCGCCGGCCCGATAATGTCAGTAGAAGCATGGTTCTCCGCGCTTAAAGGTGATGTCTTCATTGTCAGTATACATGTAATATCATGATCTTTTGACCGTCGGTACATCGTACATACTTACACTAGTATCTTGTTCCTCTGCCTAACTAACCGCTCGCCACCCCGACTCGTTGAGTTGAATTGAATTAAGCAGGCCATTCTAGTGGTACTACGTAGTAGTAGTAGTAGTAGTAGTAGTAGTAGTACAGTATGACACTTTCTCTTTGGGGTTTAATTTGAATGATGTTACTTTTCCCACAGACCCAACTCGGCTTCTCTTCACAAGCCATTTTTCTCGTTCCGTCTTATTTTCTCCCTAGATATTGAACTAGCCAGCTAGATGTCTTGTTTATTTTGCCCCTCCTTAACACCGTCAAAACACGGTTGGATTAAGCTCGCAACTTCTCACCCAAAACTATTTACTCACTTACCATTGATCCAAAATAGCCAGACCTTAAAAAGCCCGCCTCGTCATGGAGGGTTACATGCACCAACCAGCCATGCAGGGCGTTCTTCCTCGCGCACCACCTACTGCTATCAGCACTTCTTTGTTTTTGTTTTTGTTTTTTTTTTATCATTGTTCCCTTCCTTTGCACCACTGGAATTCTCGGTCTGCAACGAATCTTTTTCATGGTGGTACTACCGTAGCCCAAACGGCGGAAATTCGCCCTTCCGCTCAAGAGGAGCCAACGCACGAAAGAGCGAACCTACTTACTTATACAAAATACAAGTAAGAGCTCCCTTGCTTTGGTACAAGCTCACCAAGCCCGACCGCCTTTTCGCTCTATTCCATCGCTTATTGGTGGAGTGAGCTTGTCTAGCTCGCTCTAATAATTGTTCCCCTTGCCTTAAACCTTAATCGTAGCAAAGTCAAAAACACCAGCCGACAAAATCAAGCTCTCTCTCACGATAAAATCAAAGTGAGGGGAAACCAAACAAATGGCAACCCCTCTTTATCCATTAATTTTTTTTTCTCTGCAGCCAAAGAAAAAAAAAATGATAAATGGGAATATGCCGGAATGCAAAAACCCCACTAGTAATACCTGTAGTATCGGTAAATTTTATTCAAGCACAAACGTCTATTTCGATAGAGTAAAGTGCCAAATCCCACATATGCCAAGTCAGCCACGTCTGTTTCTGGCTCTTCCTATCTAATCCACATTTTTCGAACAGATTCTCTGCCTCGTCAATTTTACATGATCCGAGATATTTAGACTTTTGACAGATGGCGTTGGCTAACCCGATTGATGCTTAACCCTACTGTTCGTCATGGAATCAAACCACAACCTAATACTACACGCAAAAATACAAATGCCTTTTTGATGCCAAAGCGCCAACCTTTGAGTTTGCCAAGTTACACACCCGTCAGCAATTCACGTCAATCCGATTAATCCAGTCAGTGGTACAACGCAGCCTGTTAGATCTCAGCCGTACCTCCTGCTTCTGACTGGCTTGCATCCCTCCGTCTTTAAGTGCGGTATTGTGTGTATTTTTAGCCAACGACTCCCATCCAATCGCATAACACTATAATAACGGTGGCGGTTGTGGTAGGGCCAAATATCATAAGCACATTCATGCACAAAGCCCAGCCTCAAGGTCAGCAAACAAACCCGTAGGTCGTAAACAAAATACCGACCTGACCATCGATCCCGGGAACAGACAAATTCAACTTCATAGGCACTGCGAAGTTGCAACTTAGAATCGAAATTTAGGCCTTTGTCGCACAGCAGAGGTGCGGTACTGTAGCCTGCGACTTGCCACTTTTAATGTCATCACATAGCAAGTTATGGCATCACCGCCTTGCCAGCCAAGATTGTTCCCAAAAAGGCGTTTTATTTGAGTATCGTGGGAAAAGCATGAACAACCAAAGATCACCTTGCTAGTGAACAAGAGTATGATAAAACACAAGTCGTCGAGCTACCAACAAAGAAACCACGCAGTGAGTTCCCAACTTCACATAAGAAGCGTTGTCTGTTTTTTTCTTCTTCTTTTTTTTTTTTTTTTTTTTTTTTTTTCAAGACTGTGATTGTATTTTTGTGTTTTTCCATTCCTAGTTTAAAAGACATAAAATAAACGAAAATAACCAGTATCACCGCTTCCGGACACAAATGGAAGAGAATCTGCTTCTAGGCGATGAGAGGAGAAATTGTTTGCAAAAAAAAAGGGATAAGAATAAATAAATAGAAAAGCAAAAACAAGAAAAAAACAAAGTGCGCCCTGCCATAACCTTCCTTGCCTTCTCTCGATGATCAGGCGGGAATATAAGAAAAACAAAACAAAAAAAAAGAGTAGAGAAATATACCCCTAGAAACCAAAGACAATCAAAAACAAAGAAGTAAACACATGAGATGAAGATAGGCCAGCAGACCTTTTGGAGAACATCACTTGTTTGCAGATATCCAAACTCCTTCTACCATCTCAATGGCCTTCTCGTCACTTCAACCACCTTTCTCCTGATCCAGGCACCTCTCGCCTGCGACTAACCTAAATCGGCAGTTTTGATGCCACCAGTTATTTTAAATACCGTGTTTCAGGCATTTACACATCCCACTCCTCCTCATCGTCAACAATGTCCTCAGTAGGGAGGGCAGAGAACGAGCCAAAGGACTTGGGAGCGACGGGCTTGCTAGCAGCCTCAACCTTGGCGGCGGGAGCAGGGGCGGGGGCAGCGGCAGCAGCAGGCTTAGCCTCGACAACGGGCTCAGCACTGGGCTCCTCAACAACGGCCTTCTTCTTCTTGCCCTTGTTCTTCTTGACAGTGTTCCACTCAGCAGAGTCCTGCTTGGCCAGCTCAACCTGCTCCTCCTCAGACAGAGACGGGGAAACCCACTTCTCCTCGGCCTTGGCGGCGGCAACGGGAGCGGGAGCAGCGACAGGAGCAGCGACAGGAGCTGCGGGAGCTTCAAAGGTGTCCAGCAGGGCAGCGGGGGCGTCAGCAGAGGCGGCGGCAGCGGCAGACTCGTTCCAGGCCTTCTGCTGAGCAGCAAACTGGGAACCATCCTTGGCAGGGCGACCTTCGGCGATACGGGCAGTGCGGCGCTGGGCCTCCTGGAGAACCAGACGCTCCTTCTCAGCCTCAGCGCGGGCAATCTTGGCAGCCTCAGCCTTCTTCTTGTTCTGGCGCTGCTTCTTGGTCTCAACTGGGGCCTCAGCCTTCTGGGACTTGGGCTTGGACTTGACAGCATCGGTATCGGTCAGACGGAGAATGGAAGGGGCTGCAGCAGGCTGCTCAAGCATATCAGCAACACCGGTGGAGTCGGTAGCCTTGACCTCGGGAGACGTAGCGGGAGACTGGTCCTCATCACCGTCTCTTCCGGTGCTGGTCGAAGGAGCAGTGTTGTCTTCATCAAAGTCGAATTCCTGAGCGGCCTTGGACTGCTTGACAGACTTGACCTTGTTCTTGGGCTTGGCGGGGGCAGCGCTGGCCTTGGGAGCCAGGGAAGCACCAGTCTTCAGACCAGCCATCTGGCGAGCAAACTCCGCGTTGGAGAGCTCATCCTTGGTGGTACCGGTGGTGTTCTTGGACGAGGTTGAAGCGGCAACGGGTTCGGGGGTCGACTCGATGGGAGCAGCGGGAGCCGAAGAGGCAGCAGCCTTGAAGGCCTTTGAACGCTGCTTTTTGGCCTTGGTGGCCTTGGGAGTGGCCGCGACAGGAATAGCAGCCTTGGTCTTGGTGGTGACAGTGACCGTAGCAGGACGCTTCTTGGTCTGCGTGAAGAAGTACACGGCAATAGCAAGAGCACCAAGCAGGGCGTAGCCGCCAATGGCAGTGTCCAGAGAAGGCATTATTGGCAAAAACCGGTTATCAGAAATCGAGACGGAAAGAGGCCACAGTGGCCGAAGAGGGGGGGAGCAACAAGCGTGTCAGAGCTCAATCACGGGCGTGAAAGAGCAACCACGACGACGCGAGAAAAAAAAGGCGATACGAGGGTGAGTCGCGATCGCGGGATAAATTGGCCACTTCTACTCGTAAAGAATAGAGCAGATGACAATTACCAAACGTCAGAATTGTGGGAGGATCGTCCAACAATCAACAACGGCCAGCCGGAGATGGAAGTATTAGATGAAGTCGATAACGATTCGTGTCGGCGGTTGTCGAGCCCGAACAGATGCTGGCGTTTAAAAAGGGAAGAAAAAAAAAAGGCACGTGTCTTTGGGAGATCAATTGAATGAATCAAAGCACGGCAGAAAAAAGGAGGGCGAGGCGATGCAATGCAATGCAATGCGCGGGCAACGCGATTCCAAGAAAGAGAAAAAGAAGGAAAAAAGAAAGGCCAGAAGTCGAAATGATACTCTTGAGAACGAGACGATCGCGCAAACGCAGAGCAAATATGCGAAAGACAAAGCAAAGCGTCTCTCAAGCACGATCTGTTTTTTTTTTTTGAGGGGAGAGTTTAGGGGAGAATGGACGTTTTTGAAAGAAGAGATTCGTGGCAAAAAAAAACGTGGTGGGCGAATTTTAGAGGGAAGCTCCCAGGGACAAAAGAGGCGACGTAGCTTTAGCAAAAAAGAAATGGCCGAAGCGCGGACTTTACTTGTTTAGCGGCCAGACAGCTTTGAGGGACCGGGGCTTGTGGGTATTTTGGTGCTTTGGTGCAGTGCAGTTGGCAGAGAACTTGACAAAGAAGCGGGTCTGGGGTAGAATGAATGGAAAGGCGTAGAAGCTACGATACTACTGCTATGAAAGAACAAAAAAGTGCGGCTCCATATTGCATCCACGGTACCTGGCGGCAGCCAAAAGTCCAGAGCGTACGGGCCCTGGACTGTGCCTTTTGAAACGCGTGATTCCTGAGAACAGATGGTTCCAGTCGCGCTGATCAGTTACATGTAAATTAATTGTATCGAGTGATTGTGCTTGGTTGGCGTTTGGCCAGTGCGGCAAGCGTTTCTTCTTGTCGGGCACTAACTTTTCTCTTCTTCGTATTCTGATGTTTTGATGTGTTGGCGTTAGTGGAGCGGTCAAGCTTTAGACAATTGTTTTTTTTTTTTCTTTTTCTTTCTTTTTTGCACTAGACCCACGGGGTTTCTACGTGCTATAGTACTACTCCGTACAGACAAGTACGGGAGGTAGCAAGTTATGAAGGCGTACTTTGTAAATGCAGACACTGACTGAGTATTGGGTACTTCAGTGCACGGATTCCGAGAAGCCGGGGAGCTCATTCCATTCAAAACCGGGCCAATCACAAACCTCCCTTCTACCAGGACAGTCTGCTGGTATCACCGAACTGCCCTTGATCATAAAGTGGCCAAGCTGTGGCGAATCTGCATCACTTATGACACAGCGCACATGCACAGTGGTAACTTACTTATGTACATGTGTAGTAAGCAGTGGTAGTAGCATGGTGTACAGTGCCGTAATACACGACTCTGCAACTGACTGACTCCTTAACAGCCGTGCACTGTCTACAAACTGGGTTGCACTGTGGCTATCACATGTTTGTTTGCATTGTCTCTTGGTGGGAGGGAAATGACAAGACTGATATCTGGGCATATTGGGCCCAGGGCAATTTAATGATATGCTATTTCATGGGAGGGATTGGAAGGGAAATGCACACAATGTTTCGGGCCCCGTGGGACTAGCGAACAAAAAAAAAGCACATTTACATGTAGGTGGTAAACTTGTTCGGTCCCCTCTCATCGAGAAGCGGCTAGGTCGTCAAATGAGCACTTAACCCTAGGCAAGGATTCAGAGTCAGATGCAGCTAACCTTCCGGCCCTGGCCCTGAACTGATGTCACGGATCTTCCCCGGCCGTCAATGCTCCCATTGATGTACTACTACTTAAGTTCTTGGGATTATATCATTCCGGCCCTGGCCCTACCGCCCCCCCGTTTGTTCGTGACAGGCCACGCCGAGAATAACGACATGTCTTTCCATCGTAGAACAACCGCAACAAACTCTTATCTTCAAAACTCGACAAACACGGCTGACCACTCAGCGATGCGCTAACTCACCAAGTTTACCCACAAGCAGAGAAAGATCCTGCCAACGGGAGGATTTCCACTTTTTATTTTGGCTTTTTTTTTTCTCTGACTTTGATCAACAGCCTTGCCAGCGAATGCTGATAACGATAACATATTCTGGCACAAGGCTGAAGATTGTCTTTCAGCACCGGCGGATATCGACGGGAATAAAATGTCTTGAAGATTTGCGAGTCCGACGATGTTTAAAATAATCGACACGTCAAGGGACCTTGTGTACAACGAAACGGATGTACACAGTAGTAGCCGGGAATGACGTAGTAGGTTGTTCTATATAGTCAAGCGGTGCATAGCATAGCAGCGCATCTCCCTGTGTTTCTCCCGTTGTTCGTGGATTCATGCTGCTGTAATACCACCGCGATTTCAATAACGACACCGTTTCCATAGTTGCGTTGGTATCATAGGCAAAGGAAAAAAAAAGAGAAAGAAAAAGAAAAGAAAGAGGAAAAGGAAAAGGAAAAAGGATATACTAGCAAGAATAACACCGGATTGTCTAAAAGCGCCGTACTAAGTGAGGGAATTGCCTTGCTTACTAGGAAGAAAGCCCGCTGTTACATTTTACACTGGCCCCTCACACCCACTTCGCTCTAACCCTCCGTAAATAAATACCCAAGAAACTTGTGTTCTTGATTCCTTATCTTTAACTGGCACTCATTGACCGTTGAGTGTAATATTTAACAGTCTCATTTTTTTCTTGCTTCTTTTCGATTTTTCCTCCATTTTCCTCGCTACGCTTCAATCTTTAGTTCTAATGGCTC
The DNA here is from genome assembly GCA_001513885.1 of Thielaviopsis musarum. Lineage (NCBI taxonomy): Eukaryota > Fungi > Ascomycota > Sordariomycetes > Microascales > Ceratocystidaceae > Thielaviopsis > Thielaviopsis musarum. The sequence goes on from LKBB01000011.1 coordinate 61,297, forward strand.
CCCACAAGATTGTTATCGACACTGACCCTGGTTCGTTCTTTGACACAGCCAAATGACGTCTCAGGCTTACGGCCGTCCACTAACAACTTACGCATTGTTCTCTGTTTCTAGGTGTCGATGACATTCTGGCTCTTCTGCTGGCCCTGTCAGCCAAGCCCGAAGAAATCGAGCTTATCATGATTTCAGTGACCTACGGTAATGTTCCGCTGAATAGGTACACAGAAGCCCCGCCCGCCCATCTTTCATGTGCTCCCGAGTTTCCTTGCTAATTGCTGCCATTTTGGGTTTGCCGCCGCGCTATAGTTGCCTCAAGAATGCCGTGTCTCTGTTCCATGTGCTCGAGAAGGAACTTGAATGGAGAGAATCCGTTGGCCGCGCCGGGGGCTACGAGGCCATGAAGGCGTGCAAGCCGATTCTCGCTGTCGGCCCAGACCATCCGCTGGAGGAGGAGAGCCTGGTGGCTGATTACTTCCGTACGTTTGCCCTTTTATTATATACCCGACAGTACATGCTAACCTTGGCCAGACGGTATTGATGGTCTGCACGGCGTGCACGCCCAGCACCCGCACCTCAGCCCCGCCGATACCTGGCAGGCGCTGTTCCAAGGCGACACCGAAACAGCGTCGGACATGGCGCGCCTCTTCACGCCTTCCAAGAATCCCTCCCACAAGGAACTCCTGCGCCTGCTCCGCGAAAACCCCGCCGACTCCATCACCCTGCTCACCGTAGGCCCCATGACCATGGCTGCCCAGGCTGCTGCCGAAGACCCCGAGACCTTTCTCAAGCTCAAGGAGGTGGTTGTCATGGGCGGTGCCGTCCATGTGCCCGGAAACATCACCCCCGTTGCCGAGTTCAACACGTACGCCGATACTATTGCCGCCGCGCGCGTCTTTGCACTGTCTTCCGCCACGCCCGCGTCGACCATGCCCGCGCTGCCGAGTACCCTATCCAAGCTGCCTGACTACCCGGCCTCACTGTCGCGCAAGCTACGCGTGGCGCTATTCCCGCTGGACATCACCACGCCGCACCTGCTCATGCGCGACACGTGGGACGCGGCCGTCAAGCCACACCTGGAAGCTGGCAGCCCACTCGCCACCTGGGTCAACCACTTCCTGTCCAAGACGTTTGCGCACATTGACACACTGATTGGCCCCGATGAGACCCCGGGCCTGTCGCTGCACGACCCGCTGACGGTGTGGTACATGGTGGCGCATGGCGATCCGGCGTGGAAGATGACACCCAAGCCCGAGGATATTCGTATCGAGACTACGGGCCAGTGGACGCGCGGCAAGCATACCGTGGATAGCCGCGGCCGCAAGCGCGCCGAGGATATTGTTGTCCTGGAGGCCACAGTAACGGAGCCGGCGACGACGCTCAAGGAAATTCCCAACGACGAGGCGGGCTGGCTCAGCTCGGTCCGCGGAAACAGAATTCACCGCTGCATTGCGTCGCCGGGTGAGATGGAGTTTGCGCCGTTCATGCTGAAGCGCATCCTTGAGTAGGACGGTTATAGAAGGCACATAAAGAGTCATACGGGGGTGCCGATCAAAGTGAAGCCCTAGGAACTAGGCACGGATACACATAGATTGCATGCCTAAGAATATGAATATGAATATAATGACTATATTATTGGCAACATCCAGCGCTGCACTGTAAACGTCTTGCTGTGCTGAGTTTTGTGGTGTTGGTGGGTATCAAGTGTGCCTGTGTCAGACGCCATGCTGGATGGACATTCTTCACAGCAGTCCCGTCGTTTGTGATGGCCGGGTGAATTCCAGAGAACAGGCCTTTTGGGGGTTTATCCCAGAGAAGCCTATGCGTAGATATACTTGGATCGGTCGAGTGTGTCGAGCTTTCGGTCTATAGGTGTTTGATGCCACCAATCTCTGAGCCCTTCACCTTGGTCCAGTCGATGCTGTTGTCGAGTTCCTCGTCAACCAGACCGACTGTGCAGACATTGTCGCCACGGACCAGGTACAGGCCCAGCGGTACGGAAGACGAGGCTTCTTCGTCGTCGGGCGAGCGGATTGAGCGCTCTTCGGCTTCCTTGAGGACCTAGTGAGAATGGAGAAGTTGTCAGTTATGATGCTACAGAGGTTTGTTTTGCGCAAGACGTACCAGGTTCGTGTTGTTATCGGCTGCCACGAGCGTTCCGACAATGATTCTGGAGTCGGCGGTAACCAGAAGCACCTTCTCTGTAAGCGCCGACGCGTTAGTTTCACACACTATAATACATGATACAGAATACACAATGGAAAAAGCTGTAGCCGATCGTCAAGGCCAGAGGCGGCAGTAGAATCAGTACAGTATTGGATACATACTGTCGAGATAGCCGCCCAGTGTCGCCATAACGGGCAGCCAAAGACGAGACGAGACGAAGATTCGCGAAGACGAAAGGAGGGGGTGGCCGGGCCCTCGGGTATGTGGAGAGGATGTGCGTGTATGTATTCGGGCGGTGGCGGGCGAAAGGGCAGGGCAGGGCGGAGCGGAGCAGAAAGGCTGCGACGGCTTGGAACTTGACGGAAGAATCGGATAGGCTAGATTGATGATGATGGGTTCCGGGGTTTCTGCTAAGCTTTACAGGCAGCGAAGATTTGGAGGCAGGGAATCGTGTGTTGTTGCTGAGAGTCGTAACAAAATAAAATTAACAAAAAAGAAATTCACACAAAAAGAACCACAGGCTTGATGATCGGTGTCGGTGTTTGATTTGCTTGCAGGGCCAAGTGGTAATTGACAAGCAGAACAGGCTTTAGGCTGAGAGAGCTTCCACACTTTTTTTTTTTTAATATGGTATTTTTTTTCTGACCAAAGAGTAATCCTGTTCTGGCGGTCAGTACTGTGTCAATGCTTTTGACACACTGTATAGTGACCATGAGGTTGAGATAGACTTTGAAAACGCTTGACATAGTACATGACAGCACACACCTTGTTACAGCATACATTGAATTATACCCCAGTACCATGGAAAGCTACAAAACTCTATTGTTGTCTTATGTGTGCCTGGGGCGTGTAGGCGGGTGTACATTCGGCACTCCTCACCGGATCGGTCCCACTGGATAGAGCCCGGAGAACGTCAGTCTGATCTTGTTTTCTCGGTGCATTTTGTGCCTTTAATCACTGGGCTCACAATGGTTCTGACTAAGATTAGCGGTTCCAAAACAATACCACTAGAGGTGACCCGGGATTTGTTTGCTCCAGGGAGGGGTGTCCGAGTTCCAAGTTTTTGTACCAAGGTGCGGAACGCATACACCACCTACTACACAATAGCCACACCCCACCATCTCCGCGTGCCTGTGAAGGATAAGCAGGGCTATGGAGCGCTACCGTTGTGCAAGCGTTTGGCAAATTAAGGCTGGAGCCGATGTGGACGTGCAAAGCTGTCGCTTCTTTCGGTGAAATGCTAGCCCGGGGTTGGATGATGCGTACTCTTTAGGAAAGAAGCCCAATGCAGAATGACTAGCCGCACAAAGATGGTCTAACAGAGGCAGTGTGGATTTGAAGTAAGGAGGGAGGGTGTAGACTTCTTGCCCTGGCTTGTGCGAGGCTAATAGCCGACATGAGAGGCATACATTACTGATGACACCACCATTATGTCATTTAGAAAGTCGATAGTGGCTGAAGCTAAGCCCCACGCTACAGTCAGGGAGTTTCCAGACAGGGAACTAGAGCATGCACAAGGATCAGGAAGACGGGACGGATGAACCAATGGGGGAGTTTCGCTCGAGCGACTGACTCGCCAGCGCCCATTCTCGGATCTCATGCCGCAATAGAGAACTAGAACATGTCTTGTACGCTAAATAGACAGAGTTGCAGTAGGAGCAATGGTATTGTGGTGGCAAACATGGAAGGCGCTTCTAATAGGCTGATATGGTTATGTGTTAACAAATAACACTCCAGTATGATATGCTTCTACAGCTCCATGAACCTCCTGACTCATGCTAAAAGGCACACCAGTCAAAAGGTGCATAGGGCGACCCCGAAGCAGAAATATCCCTCTTCGGCTATTTAGCGACAGGTGATTTCCATCTATGGAGTATATTTTTTTTTATTCATTACTCTCATGGAACCCGAAAGTTATGGAGAGACTATGGAGTATATGAAACAAGGCATAAGTGTGCAAGAAAAGAAAAAACAATGTAGAAGATGTCCAATTGACATCTAGTACAACAAATCACTTAACGAGTCAGTCTGCATGATGGGCGAACCAATCAGCAGACAACCTGCCTTAATTTCATGTGACCATCCTGTACTATGCATCATGCATGTGCGCTGCGTGTACGCTATACGACACTCCATATTGTTCCATATCGTAGGGAGAGATGGGAGTCCACTCGAATTTGATTCTATTTACTTCCATTCTACATTGGTTTTATTCTAAATCTGTTTCATGTGCTTCTATTCTGTTGCCATTCTTCCTAATCGCCGTTTTTGCAGCTGCAGCTTCTAGACTTATAACAGTATCGGTGACTGGCAAGGGACAGCATAGTCCCTTGGATTACATTAAAATTACGAAATGGTGACTTGGCTACGTAAGTATCTATACCTGCAGCTACGATTCTGCGGGCCAAAATATGGTAATATTTGGGACTACCGGCCAACAATATCGTGCTGTCCAGCATAGTGTGCATGACAGGCTCAAAGAAGGCGTGCAGATAAACTCAGAACGCAATTTATGAGAATATAGTAAACGAGGCAATATCCGAGGTAGTATCCGAGTCTAGAACGAAAAGTGCCAACCAAAGGGATAAATAGACCATTGAGAGACGGACGCCAAGGGGCAAGAAATCAAGAGGCCGACTGCGCGAGTCATGATGCATAGTCCATGGCTATGGTTTGTGGCCGGGGCGGGAGCGATGACGACAAAAGGATTCGATTATTCGCCCTTGTGATGGATTACCGTACTTGTGAATTATTTAGTGGTGTCATTGGGAAGGACTGAAGTCCTACTGGTGATAAGGCAGTGAAACACAGTCTACGAAAGAAGGAGAAGTTTATCGGGCAAGCGAGGTGCTAGAAGCATCGAGGGGGTGTTTTCTGTATCTGCCATTCAGGGAATGCCATATCGAAGAGATGGAGGTTCTGCGTCTGAATGTCATGTCGGACAGGAGTCTGGTCTATTCCGCCAGCTGCCATTCGAGGCGGCTCGTCTCGAGTCAGCAAGCCAGCCAGCCAGCCAGTCAGTGAGTCGGGCGACAAGACCACTAGAATTCAGTGATTGACACGTCCTAAGTCCCTCTTCTTCCTCAATCCCCTATTTTGGCTGCCCCGTCGGTCCCGATGTGCTGTCCCATACTAAGCTGCCAGCTCCTTTCCCTCCCGCCCGTCTGCACCTAGCCCGTGCGACAGTGCTCCTCTTACCGGGTATACTTGTACTTGGCAGTATACAAGGCCAGACCTAGTTGTTTGCCATGGCTAATAGCTAAAATAGAGCAAGGCTTGCAATTTTTTTTTCGGCAGCGAGAGGCAAGGGAAGAGGAAGAAGAGGATGGATGGCGGAAACAGGAGCAGGATTAGAAAAAAAAAAAAAAAAAAAGAGCAAGAAAAAGCCGTGTGTAACAAGAACCTGTCATTTGTCACTTAGTAACGAAGCTTAAGAGGACGGCTGTTAGCTAAAAAGCTACATGGCCGTTTAAATAACTGCCATGCTCTTGATAATTGAGAATATTCGCATTCTTTCCCAAGCTCATGGCTATAATCTTCTGTAGTTGAAGGAAGAAGAATTGAGTAAGACAGATTTGCTGCCGCCAAGGGTATGCTGGATGCGCGAACCTTAGAAAACCCTAGCTATGTGTGAGATGAGTCCAGCCCCGCGGAAATCGAAAAGCCGCATTGTACTCTGGAACGATAAAAGAAAGCCACAAGGACTTGAACTGGGTCGGGACGCAACAATACTGCAGTGAATAGCTGCTATAAGAACTAGTAGTAATAGTACTCCGTAGTAGAATGAAATGTACAGAGTACTTCGTAAACAAAGAACTAGGGAAGAAGCCGACGCGTAAAGGACACAGAAGAGGGTCACATGAAGACGTTTCAATTTAAAAGAAAAAGAAAACCTTGACTGCTTTTCTTTTTTGGTAATCCCTTTTCCTCTCCTTTTTTTTTTTGCTTATTTTTCTTTTTTAGCCCTAACATAGGACGTAAGCACAAAAGTACTTTTGGAGAACAAGGCAAGTCAGAGGACCTGCCTGACCCGCAGCGTAGTCACCAAAAGCAACCATCTCGACTGACATAAGTACAACAAGGATTGAGGTACAGACCACAGTATGCGAGAAAAATCCTTGTGAGAGCTTGGCACCAAGAAACAACGCCCTCCTCTTGACTGCATAGCAACTTGGCTGCATATTGACTCTAATGCGATGTGCGTTGCTGCAGATAAACGCCGGCCTTGCCTTTGCTGAGGCACGATTTGAAACGGGGTTCTTTTTTTTTTTTTTTTTTTTCCCCAAACACCAAAGCTTACGCCTTCTGTGCTGTACACCGTGTATTTCGTAGCCCAAAAAAACATGCTCTGCTAAAAGATATTTCCTTTTTTCTTTTCTTCAAAAAATGCCAAGACTAATTGAGAAAAACACTGGCTACTAAAAGTACTCATGGGATGTGATGAAAATTGGCTAATGGGAAGCCGGGACTCTGGAATCTGTTCTTAATTATGTTCTGAAAAAGGCGGAGTAGAAACCTAGAGAGAAGTGCTAGATAAAAGCGGCATATACTACTACTACTACTATGAAAGTAAATGCTTTTTTATCAATTTATGTTTTTTTTGTTCCTACTCACATGTGCTTATTTCTCTGTCCAAAGCCACACACAAGAGACAAAAATTGACCGCTCTTTCTCAGTTTCCATTGCTTATTTGTTTGCATGATCGCTATAAACAACTACCCACTGAAGTTCTACATGTTTGAGCCATATTCTTGGCGCTCACAGAGACTCAGACTTAGGCCGACTATAACCTGATAACTTTCAAACCCCACGTCCTGGGTTTAATCATCAGGCACCAAGCCGGCAATGAGAAAACTCCTTCCGTCTAGCTGAGCTCGGACTTTGGGCATTTTATCTTCTTTTTGTCGTTTCAGTGTTATTGCCAGTGTTGAAGAGGCTTGTAGGCATTGTGATGGGATGGCTGACAGAAGACAGAACTAATGTACTACTTGCAGATGTGGAGAATAGTACATGATGGGCGTCCATTGTATCAGTACGGAGTAGTAGTAGCAGTACTTAGTAGCAGTACTTGTAGCAGTATAAAAAGAAATATTTCATCTTCCTCAAGACACGCCCTGTATGTTTGTCGTATATAACCGATATCTGGGTCATGGGGGACGAGAATCCCAGCAATCCTCTTCGCTCAAGCCACATAGTCAACAGCACATGCTACTACGGTGTAGTACTAGTACATAGTAATGATAAAGTAGTACTAGTACTCAGAATAACACCCTTACTGCTTAAAATGTAGCACTATAGAGAATGCCACGCTGATCTCTTTTCGCGACATCAGGTTTTTAAACCGTTTTTGGAACTGAACCAGATAAAAACGGACTTGCTAATCCCACGCCATTTTGCAGTTCAACCACTTTAGCTCAAGCAAGGGAAGAAGAAAACTCGACAAGGACAGGGCTGGAATCACACCAACCAAACTGACTTGATTGAAATGTCGAGTTATAGCAACAGAGAGCGCAGCTATCCGGGCAAATATTACCACCTTTTAGCATCCTGATACTGGATGGAAGCCTACATGAATGTCCTGCGCTAAGCTCATCATATAATGCTAGAGGTATAAAAAAAAAACAAAGAACAACTGTATTTTAGAGCTTAATGAGTTGTAATTACATCTTTTCTAAAGCCGGAAACACAAACACACAAAGCACGTATCTGCCAGATATTGCTACCAAGCTGACTCCGAATAATGGCAGATCTACAAGCAGTGATAATTATGCTCAAATTACCAAGCCTAGGGTGTACGCGACCGAAGCGGAAATACAAGTATATAACGTGTGCAGTAAAAGCCGTTTGTTGACGCCACCGACCTTTCACACACCTGACGAAAAGACTATCGGCCAAAACCCCCCCCCCCCCCCAAATGAGCCAAGGCCATTGGAATGACCTGCACGAGACAAAGGTTGACAACCTAAAACCAGAAATGGCGCTAGAAAGATTCATGTACTGCGATGCAAGGGATTGCACAAACTGACCTGCAAGGGAGATGAGAAAGTTTCGCAAGGCAAGTAGAGCTATGAGGCGAGCTACTTAGCTCGGGATTTAGCTCAAGTTGAGATAGGGGACATCCAGCTTTACCATCAAACGTTTCAGCTATGGAAACCGGCTACAGGAGGCCATGACCTTGAGTAAAGCCACCAGGCATGTAGACGGAAGCGTAGGTGAAAAAGGTCTGGGAAGCTTAAAGTACCGGTACTTACTAATCCGGATTCGGAGCAAGGCTAGTAGATCATGGAGACAAAAGTGAGAGAAGAAAGAAAACGATCCCATATCAGCAACGGCGTCGCCGATGCGTACGCGTGAACGCCGCCGTGTGTAGCGAGGAGCAAAGGGCCAGGAGCGACCAAGTAGACCCGCATATCGTCAGTGACGACTGTTATGAGACCACATATGGAGCAGAGACCCGAGCAGAGCGGGAAGCGAATAAGGCAACGGAATCCTGTGGTTAACAGTTTAGCTTTAGCATGGTGTTCTCGAACAATGGGCTATCTGGAGGTCTTGCTCGTTCCTTGGGCCAGGAGCGGGACAACTGAGAAAACAAGCTTCCAGATCGACGAGGAAGATCACGAAATTGTTAGGTAAGCAACACATGGAAAATAGGCAGCCGCATATATGGTGTTCCTGCTCCCTTTGTTAAAGCTATATCATGACTAAAATGTCCGAGAAAACTCATCCTGGGAAAATAAAAACGCATTCAAGGCACTTGAACCTGATTCAGTCTGGCGCTTATGTGTATCTACGTCTCTCCCTGAGCCCGAAGAAACGAGCTGCAACCAGCAACGATGAAAACTTTTCTTTTTGAAGTTCCCCCCCCTCCCCCCCACCAGTATTTCTGCCTCTCTACTAGGCTTATCCGCTAAGATGCTGTTGCATTAGGAGTTACCTTCTCGTCTTCTATCAGTAGCTGCTGCGACGAAACTCTGAATTCGAGAGAACAATTATAGCCTCAAGCAAAGATGTGCCCGAGTCAGATAAAGACACCCGGTTGCAACACAGCCTTCGCTATGCGCAAAATGAAAAAAAGAAACTGCCAAATCCTTCATCTTCACAGGTCAATGCAACGCTACTTTGCACATGTCGAATGCTAAGCCATGTAGAGGATATCTCCGTGCGTCGGACAAAGGCAACCCAATGTACAGCCAACTAGCTCTCTTTTGCAGCACATGTGACTGCCTGCCAAAGCTATGATGAACCAGTGCGGGATAATCAGTAGTAATATCCAATTTTATTGTTCAAAGAAATCCCCCGTGTCAGCAATGATCAAGAATATCTCATGCAATATACGTACATTGCCGCAGGTGAAAGAAAATGAAGTGACACTTTATCTCAGTTGGTCTGGCCCTGCCGTCCGACGTTTCGATGCAAATGCAGTCTCATATTCGCCTTGGCCTGAGTGTGACATGGGATCGGTCAAGCAGGCCTCGATACTGCTTCTAAGTAGGTACTGCAGTGAATGTGCCAGACATACGCCATCAACCGAACGAGTACTACTAGATGCTAGAAAAATTTCAAGTTCCAAGCAACTATCAAAGTATATTTGTCAGTTTCAGTCGGTATTTTGAGTCACAAGCCGTGGCTTCGCTGCATGAACTGCGCCCATCACATCAAGCCACGCAACCAAAGAAATGCTATAGAGCTCACGAATATATGTAGTATACTAACCGGTACACAAGAAACACTGCGTCTTGCATAGAGAAGAGACGTGAAAAGTAGCCACGAAAATACAAAGCTAAACTTTCGATATATGGTTCACTAGTCGAGTCAGTATACATCATAACGAAGCTCCCCAGAAAGCAACACGAATACAAAAATGAATGTGATGTCGTGCTACCCAAGAGGATTGGGCTAGAGTAAACCGGATTTGAGCCGAGCTACAGCCAAGACCAAGTCAGGTCGGGCCAATGAAGGCGGCACAGGTTGCGAACCTCAATACAAGCAGGGAATTGCTTGGTATGGAGCAAAAGGTCATAACATCAACCGAACTGATCGAAGCTGAGTAGGCGAAGCCCGTTGCTGCGTCGCTGGGCGTCGCAAGGGCGACGAGAGCCCCATAACGAACAAAAACCCAAGCTTGGCCAAATTAATATTGAGGCTGCAGTTGCTACACCGAAAGAGGCTAATTCTCTCAGCCCACATGCGCTAGTAGTCTTTGATGTAAAAGCTGAGTTTGAAGTGAGTGTATAATGTCGGAGAATGCTGCAAAATAAGCACTTTGGACGCGCATGCCACTTGGCGTTTTCGGTAAACCAAGAAGCCCTAAAAGGAAGACAGCAAAGCTCGAAATGGTGCGTAAGACGAAGCGTGCCACACGACTTTCATATTCGTTAACCATCCTATGGAAATACCTCGGCTAGTGATGATGAAGAAGCGAACAAGCCTGGCAGGTAGATGATGAGAAGAACAACAACGCTATCCCCACGCCCCATGGGGACGAGATTACTAGAGTGCATTATTGGAGGAACACAAAAAGGGAGCAGCTGCAGCTGCAGCAGCAGCAGCAGCAGCAGCAGCAGCAGTAAGAAGCAGCAGACAAACAAGAAAAAGAAGCCTAAAGGGAGAAACAAAGACTCTTTTTGAAGGGCGGGTGCAGATAAGAAGAGCATGCTGCTGAGGCGAAAATCACAACATGTTGCGAAAGTGGAAGAAGAACGGAAAATCGCCGAAAGCAACAAAGAAAGTTTGGGACGATCAGGAATTGGAGCAAAACGAAAACATACGGAGCGGGGATTGGAAGTACAGGACGAGATCAGAGTCGGACAGATGCTACGGGCGGGTTATTATTGATTTCCATTGTCATTTTCGTTGGGCCTGCTTTGGTTTGTTTCCTTGGTCACGTTGTTCTGGTTTCTTGGTCACGTTGTTCTGGTGATGCTGTTCTGGTTTCGCCGATTAAAAGAAAATAATAGAACCAGTGAATGTGGAAATGAAAACAAACAGTAAAAGTTAGTGGTTGGGCCCGCCTGTACCTTCTAACAGTATTACGTTGTTGCGCTATCAATCCAGCCCCAAAATGCAGCTACCAAAATTGCCTGCGTTATCCTGCACTACCTTTTTTTTTTCTCAGGTGGTTACAAAAGGTCAATGGCCTAAAAGCCATGCTTCTGACCGATTTAATGCAGCTAGCTATGTGTAGAAATGACCATAAGAGCGCAAATGCGACATGAGTTCCATAGAGAGCTTTTTGCGGCCTTGAACTTTCAACGTTGACGATAATATTTTTTCCCTGCTCGTTTTTCTTGTTCTTTGCTCCAAAAAAAAAAAAAAAAAAGAGTCCCGCTCGCATAAATTTAAGAAAACAATATTTCTCATTGTCTTTTTCTAGCAAGTCACACAGAATTTGAAAGGCGCAACGAGGTTGAGATAAAGTTGGCGGCGACGAGGTCATAGTGTCGTCATAGGCCCACGCTTAATATTCTGTTTTGAGGCAAGGAGAAAGGGCCTAGCTGTACCACTAACAACACTAATGACACAAATTGGCATACTACTACATACACTGTAGTTACTCTGTATTAGCGCAATTACATTCGCTCTAAAAAGAACTGTGCAATTGAATTATCAACCATACGGCGATAATTTGTAAATTTGATTCTATATGTCTATTTCATTCATAATACGTCCATGCGAGAAAACTTTTGGACTAGTAATTTTATCTTTGCCAATTTACAAAATGAACTATTTGTACAGTATTCTTGTCATATCAGGCCATATCTTGTCAGCACAACAGCAGCTAGCAAACATAGGGCCCAAAAGTATCCCCGCAGCTGTATTATGAGGATAGTGGAGACTGTAAGATGGATTGTCTTCGTATTTGTGCTTCGTTTCTCGGCCCAGAATCTGTCGCTCATGGTAGTAGAGTTTGTTGTGGAAAGCAATGCGTACAGCTCACTACGGACGGGAAAAACTCTCTCCAAGTGAGTTTACTATACACATACACAGTAAATATCTGTGGGTGGACATAAGAGTACTTGTACTGTCTCTCTGCACATGCCTTGATGCATAGTAGTAATATTAATATTTTTTGCAACCTACTCAAAACGCAATGTTTTTTTTCTTTTGGTTTACATCTGTCACTATCTTTTCTTGATATTTGTTATTTGTAAGACTTGGAGATTTCGTATTAATATAGAAATACTTACATATTCTCATTTATTTCTTTAGACTTTATACTCTATACAATAGTGATACTACGGAGTAGTATTACGAGGCACTACATAGTAGTTGCAATGGAAGATTTTCTGGCCTACTGAGAATGTACCGGCATGCAAACCTCAAGTCTTTATATATCATGTACAGCCAATTGCCACTGATAGTAAAACAGATTACCAAAATAGAAATGTAAAGTCTACTACGGAGTGAATATCTGCGAACAAACAGCGCACTCTAAAAATGTATTTTAAAGCACACTTGCACGCAATAATAACGTGCTGTTTCCAATCAAGGCCCAACGCAACTCATTTGGTAGACATGGAAAATAAACAACTCCAAGCGCATCCTAATGCAATCAGACAGCCTAGAGTACGGAGTACATTGCAACACTAGCATGGAATCAGACCGACTGTCACCAGCGAGTTCTTTCTCCAAAGGTTTCCCGTTGTTCTAGCCGGCTTTTTGAAGAAGCTTAGGAAAAGGAAATACCCAAGAACGAGGCCACACGTCTACACCAAAACACTCACTTAAAACGAACAGCAAGAATACATGCGAATCTAGCCAGGGACTGAGCACAGGCGGTCGAAATGCTGGCTCTTCACAATCTAGACTAACCTGAAAAGGTTTTTCTGGTCCGGACATATCCTTCTCCCATAGTTATATAATAAATATTACTACTACTAGTACACTTTATACGAAGCGCTTCTATCACACGAGGGGCTGTGCGCATATGGGCGCCGTATGAACAAGTCAATAAGAGCAAACATACACGCAAGTCAGCAAACAGGTACGGCGTGCTAAAAAAAAAGCATAGAAGCGCCACTGCTTTCAAGTTGCCGTATAGACAAGGAGATATATAGTTTTCGTTTGCTGGAATCTAAGCTGAAACTTCTAGTTCTGGGTCTCAGCTTAGAGGTGCAATTGCTAACCCGCACCTGGAACAAACAAACCCTTGTGCGCCAGTTATTGATAGTGTGCAACACCCGAAAAGAGCAAAAAGATATCAGCCACAAACACCAAACGTATAAGTAGTAGTGATACCGGCTGCTCTCGTCAGGACACGTAGCAAGGCCATTTCTGAGAATCTTGACAATTGCCCTTTGGCCTGATGGGATTAGAGATGACATGGCACTTTGGAGACAACATAGCTCTATTGACGCCTGTCGGAGTGGAAAGAACAGCCCGATCCGATCGAATCATAGTGGGTTGGAAGAAGCATACAAGGTGCATGGAAGAGACTAAAATATGAGATGGATGCAAGTGTACGTTTACGGCAAGTCCACGTAAGATAGACCAACTGGTACGCCATGGATAAAAGAACTCTCCAATTCGTCAGATATGTTATATTCCAGGAGTTGTATAGAAAGAAACGGCATATTCGTTTTAGTCACACAGCGGTGAACCGGAAGATAACAGACCAAAAGCAAAACAGAGAGGGAAGACAGAACAGAACGTTACAGCACGATATGGACGGCATGATATTGCGCACCTAACCAAAGAAGAGAGGACTAACATAGAAACGGTAAATGACAGTGTGGCTCTGACACATAGGGCTTGAGACAGCGGGAGCCCGGTGTTAGTGTAACAGCACCTCGAGACCTGCAAGCCTACCAACTGAGTTGTGTATTAACGAGGAATACCTACAAGTCACAGCGGGGCCGCAAAGGATCCAGACCAACGGCGCGAGATTGGCAGCGCTGCAGACGCGCATAAAAGGATCAGCGGGCGGAACAGATTGAAGCAAGGCTAGGTGGAACCGTGAGCAGGGAAGTGAGGTGTGGTGGCTTCAGACGGTCCGGCAGAGAACAAGAAAAGGGCAACAGTTACTGCGTTCAAGAACACATCGAAGAAGCAAAATAGGAATCTATGCAGGGGTGGAAGCTGTATTCTGACTCGCGCAGGGAGCATTCCTTCTCACGGAACGAATCAAGCATCAGCCCGACCCGCTAAGAAGACCACCTTTGGGTTCTAGGTTTTGCTTTTGCTGTTTCTCGTTTTGTCCCTATAGCTTCACATGCCTATTTCTTTCGGGTTTTTATTTTCTTACCATTTCTTTTTATTTTCACCTCTAGTTGCAGATCATGGCTTGTTACAACAAGTCTGGTTTTACACCCCACTATCCACTCCGTCTTCTACTACCACCCAGCTCGGGTCTGTACACTGTCTCAAGAAGGCAGCGGCAAAGATGACACAATGGAGACCCAGCAGGGCACGGTGGCACGGTGTGGAAGTACACGCCCGTATGACAACAAAGACGGAAACGAAGCGTGTAAGGTTGCAGAGCTAGGCGCCAGCCTCAATCAGCCATCGGCATCAGCGACTAATACCGTTGTTCCAGAAGTGCACCGAGTCAGGGTACAGCGAGATACATGTTTTTGGTATGTAGCTAGACGTAAACGGAAATAGCTGATTAGTGACCTGTGTTCATGGAGTGTGTAGCGAACTCAACTTAGCGTGTGTATACAAGCAAATCAGTCAGTGGATCGTGATCCCTGGTACACGAAGGAACGTATTTTTCTTTTTTTCTTGTCGTCTAAGCAATAGACCTAACAAGAAAAGAAACCGCACACAGTCGGTCACAAAAAGCAACGGGGTTTGTTGCGCATGACTCAGTAATGTGGTGTTCGGAGGGAGAGAGAATAGCTCACTAATACTATTATAGAACTAGTAGGTCCAGCAAGACTCGGAATAGCATCCTGAACACCATGAAGCTCCGCTTTGGCAACTAAAAGACAGGGAGGCTGCGTGTTGCGTGCTGCTTGGGTCTTTTGTCCTACTACTAGTATTAGTCAACTGGCCCTGACAGGAAAGAGAATCATGGGCAAGGTCAGTCTATGCTTGCTCTGACAAGCAAATCCTAGACGAAGTTGGAGCTCTCAATACCACAAGGAGCCTGGAGCAGGAGAAACAATAACAATAACGGGGTCAATAACGGGTGTTGTAACAATAACAGCTAGATGTATGGCATGAAGCTGCTAGAAACATGTAGTATGAGGGATGTTGAGGTTGGGAACCAATCTCGTTTACGTAAAGCAGTAGTATACCGAAGAGTAGTGGCAAACATAAAAAGAAGGCGGTTAAAGAAAACAAGTGCGCGAGAGCGAGCATCTCTCGAGGAGCGCTGAGATAGGAGTATATTCTGTATTTTCGAGAAAGAAAAAAAAAAAGGGACACGAGATTGGGAGACACTAAATTGCGATCTGTGTTCTCGTGCCGTGTTTGAACCCCTCCCGAGTGCTTTGCTTGTTGCTTGGTTACAGAGCACTATGGAGTACTAGTTATCTTTAATGCATGCTCAAATTGCAAGACAACGGCCAAGTTGGTAAAAAGAACAAAAGAAACAAAAAAACAAAAAAAGAAACCCCAGACAAAGGAAGAAGCTGGATCCGTACAGCGGATTAGGCGTCGTGGATTGGCAGGGTTATCCATGTCACGCTAGGGTCTCCTTACGTGGGAGACATTTGGCATCAAGGAGAGAAGAAGCAGGTCGCAACAATCCAGCGACCGCATAGCAGGCTCGTAATACAAGAATTGACTTGTTGAAGACGGCTTGATATTGAGCGAAAGGTCTGATTTTTAAAGCCAAAAGACAAAGTCCAAAGGTCGAGGTCTAGAACGCTGTATTGTAGCTTTGCAAGTGGGTTTATTGGCGCGTGGGGCTCTTACCTGAAGCTCGACGACAAAGGTAAGTGAGCGAGATAACATGTTGCAGCTGGATGTGCAAATTCATAGAGCTCATAACTGCTCAAGACATGGTGTTATGAAAATAGACAGATATCCTATCTCTTCCGAAAATCCGACCCAACATACGAGCTCACAGTAAATCACATACGCATATGATCATGATTCCTGGTCCTTTAAAAACCGCGGCCAAACTAGACCGTAAGCAACACAACCGCACGTTGGGGCTGGATCCCAAGGGTCCGGTCTGGTAAGCACAACGAGGTCTAGAGTTTAGCTCGCGTCTCGGCATTACTCTACCAGCGAGATTATGCGTCGTAGTCTTTGATCGCAAACAGATGCCCCGACGCACGGCCGGCCTGCCTATACTGTGGAGAGAGAGGGACATATCTAGGGCTGGAGAGGGGTTGAAGAGTTAGAGAAAGAAAGAAAAAAGCTAGTTTCTGCATTAAGAAGTCATCAGCCTAGATTTAGCGTCGATTGAGTACGCAGTAGTAAAATTGTACAGAGTAAAACTCGTAGAAATAAAGTCAAAGTAGAGTAGAGGCAGAAGAGGGGCAGGGTCTTTGGCCTTGGGCAGGCTCACTACAGAGAACATTGTTAAGAGAAAAACAAGCACTTACGACCTCCGTACGTACCGAGTATTGATACTAAAATAAAAAAGCCCGCATTGCAAATACAAAAGTGGCTGTAGCATAAAGATACAGACGTATAAACACTACGGTGTACAGGCCTACTCCAACCCAAAAAAAAAAAAGAAAAAAAAAAGAAAACTAATCAGAGGGTAACTTGTAACATTTCGACTTTGTAGGCCCTCTGTACTGTCTTTTGCCATGCAGTAAGAACATGCCTCCAAGTGATAAATATGATATAAGCGAAGCAACCTACTGCCAAGACCAAAACTACAACACGCAAGAACTAATAAAATTCAAAGCACAGGGAATAAAAGACCAGACATACAGAAGCACAGGGTAGCATCTTAGTCAATGCTAAGTACAGATGTGGAATCAACTAAAAGGCTGTTAGAAAACAGACAAACTGCATGTTTGGCCCGATTCAGTATTTTACTTGGTCGATGGAAGGGGAAAGAACAAGAGCAAGATTGCGTCACGAGGAGGGACATGAAAATAAACTAAAAAGAGAGGCTAGAATGAGAAGGGGGGG